>OZ017783.1:0-60000 GCA_963969325.1 Lycopodina hypogea | reverse complement strand
AATGCAGCTGAAGTTTCTCTACCCAAGCTAATAAACAAGATAAAGGTTATATACCATATATGGCAAGATATAAATAGGATATGTCTGTGACGAAACACGTGTAGTGGTATGTAAAAAATAATAGTGTTTTGAGTAGGTTACTTTTAAGGCAAACAGGAAGTATTTGGTTCACTTTGTTTATGTCACATGACTGCTCTGTGTGCTGCTGCTGCTGCTGTCTTGAGGACTGCCACGGCCTTATTAGTAGATTATTTGATCATTAACATAATATTTATCATTTTATTCATTGATCCAAAGATGCCTGCCTGCCTGCCTGCCTGCCTGCCTGCCTGCCTGCCTGCCTGCCTGCCTGCCTGCCTGCCTGCCTGCCTGCCTGCCTGCCTGCCTGCCTGCCTGCCTGCCTGCCTGCCTGCCTGCCTGCCTGCCTGCCTGCCTGCCTGCCTGCCTGCCTGCCTGCCTGCCTGCCTGCCTATTCCTGAATCTTGAAATATTGTACGTCTCCAGAGACAGACATATATGTAACATTTACAATCCTCATAGCAAAAGTTTCTTTTGTTTCATCTTTTGTGTGTGTGTGCATGTTTTGTCTGTCCTTTTGTCCACTATCTTATTTCTGTAATGACTGATTAATTAAAATGGAAATAATAGTATTTCACTAGAGCATCAATTCTTAACTAGTTATAGTATAATTTTTTGAACTCAACCTACAGACCAAGCTGTGTAAAAGCATTCAGTCATTCTAGGATACCCTAAATGATTTCAGCAATACAGTGGACCATATGAACCCTGTACAACAGCAAAAGTAGAATGTATGGCGCAGCTTGAGGGATTCCATCCTTGGATGGCTTCTATTTAATATTTAAAAATCACATTTCAAATTGATTGTTGATTGATTGTCTGGTTGGCTTGTATACAGCTGCAGCTCGGCGACAACAAACTGACTGGTGGGCTGAACATTTTGAGCAAGTGTTCCTCTTTGAAAGAGCTAGGGCTGGCTGGAAACAAGATTGCAGAATTGGAGGATCTCAAACCGTTGGTACGTGCGTATGTCTGCCCCTATGGAACCTTTGTTATGTATGTCTGCCTCTATGGAACCTTTGGTACGTATGTCTGCCCCTAAGGAACCATTGGTACATATGTATGTCTGCCCCTATGGAACCTTTGGTACATATATCTGCCCCTATGGAACCCTTGGTACATATGTCTGCCCCTATGGAACCTTTGATAATATACCTGCCCCTATAGGACCCTTAGTACGTATGTCTGCCACTGAAACCCTCGCTACGTATGTCTGCCCATATGGAACCCTTGGTACATATGTCTACCCCTATGGAACCCGTGGCACGTATGTTTGCTATGGAACCCTTGGTACATATGTCTGCCCCTATGGAACCTTTGGTACATATGTCTGTCCCTATGGAACCCCTTGTACATATGTCTGCCCCCTCTGGCACCCTTGGTACATATGTCTGCCCCTATGGAACCCCTCGTACATATGTCTGCCCCTATGAAACTCCTCGTACATATGTCTGCCCCTATGGAACCCCTCATACATATGTCTGCCCCTGTGCAGGACACTTTCTTAGACTTCCACCAATAAAATTATTGGTGATTGGCAATTTTTCTCCCTCTCACTTCTCTTTTCCCCTTCCATCTCCTCCCCTCCTAACCCTCTCCCCTCTCACTCCTCCCTTTCTCTCCCCTCCCCTCCCTGCCTTATTCCTTTCTTTATACCCCTTTTATTCCTCCTTGTGTACGCAGCAGGATCAACATTCATTATAATTACTCGATTGGAAACCACAGCCAATAATTGTTTCTTCTGCAGAAGTAGCATCCCATTAGTTGTGAGGTCCCATTTCTCCGATCCATATTTATTTACAATGTGCTCATTACCATGGAGGGTTTTATCTAGGATTTATTTTTAGGAAGGGGGTGAATGCCAATAAGTATTCTCAAAATCAGTCTTAATGTGCTGTTAGCATAAATTATGAACGAGTGCATGATAATACCTGTTTGGTGACTACAGATTTTTCGTGCTCACGTAATTTTTCAGCATCCTTTTTCAGCATCCTTTTTCAGCATCCTTTTTAGCATCCTTTTTCAGCATCCTTTTTCAGCATCCTTTTTCAGCATCCTTTTTCAGCATCCTTTTCAGCATCCTTTTTCAGCATCCTTTTTCAGCATCCTTTTTCAGCATCCTTTTTCAGCATCCTTTTTCAGCATCCTTTTTCAGCATCCTTTTTCAGCATCCTTTTTCAGCATCCTTTTTCAGGTCTTTGAAGGAGCCTTGATCCACATTTAATAATGCACACCATTTCCCTTCGATATTTCCACCTATTTGTCATATACAGAACAATACATCACCAGGCTACTCATCATGCATAACCCACCAATGAGCTTTCTTTTGGGGTCTGTAAGACAATGTCTGTTTGTATGAACTAGGTTTGCTTCTGTTCGTTGTTGATGTAGAAGTGGATGGCTCACTTGCAGAATCTGATGTTAAGCATACTAACTGAATAATCTACCATTGACTCAATTCTAGGATGCTTGTTTGTGCTCTTGCATTCAGTAGAATCCTGTTAACCTGCTTCCTAAACAGCATTCTCAGGTCCATGATGAATAGTATCCATCAGTAATGTATTCCCATCATACAGGGTATAGCACATTTGAATTCCTTACATTATGGTTTGATTGCTTACTTAAACAGATTAATATAAAGCTCTCAAAAGTTCACTGGGCCACTTTCTTCTGAACGGATTCATAATTTATAGTTCTAGGAATATTATTGTGTGACCATGTACTTTGGATGTTTATTATCTATGAAAAAATTTTGCCTGATGGGTGGTTTTTTGGTTGGCCTTTGGCCTCTACAGAAACAATTTTTTCAGATTGTAATAATGTATTGGCCCTTCTTTGTGGGGTTTTTCTAGTTTAAAGTAGTCAGTGCATTGTACTGGATACAACACAACTCCAGCAAAATGGGATTTCCTCCTCTTTTTTTAATATAGTTCTTCCATTCGTCTGCCTAAAATGGCCATTTTTTGTATTTTAGCTTGCCGCACACAGAAAGTCAAATAAATGTTAACTAACCACATTGTGACACTTTCTGTACCCCAAGATGAAACTCAATCTATGCATTCCCAGTGTTACCCCAAATAGGCTATAAAGATATGACAATTGGAATACCTGTTTGGGAGGAGTAGCATTACTTACAAACGGACAGACACTTGCAAGCTATATATAGTGGAAAAGTATTAAAAAATATATAGATAGATAGATATAGATAGATAGATAGGTAGGTAGATAGGTAGGTAGATAGATAGATAGATAGATATAAAAGAACAAGGGCAAATGGAAAGAGGGAAAAAAAGTAGGTGGTGGAAATAGAAGTAAAGGTGGAAAAGGCTAAGTCCAGGCTATGAACTGCCGAATTTAAGCTTGGGGAACCTGTGTCTTAATCAATTGGTCATGGTTTCTTAGGGTTTTTTTTTTTTGTATATGGAAAAATTTGAATTTCTTTTTTTTTTCTCGCAAAGCATTCCCCCCAAAGAATTCAATCTATGCACTCCCAGTGCTACCTCAAATGGACTGTAAAAAAAATTTTTTTTTTTAGTGGAACACCCATTTGGGAGGAGTATAACTTAGTGACAGATAGACACTTGCAGCAAACTGTATTAGTTAGATTTTTAATTACATTAATTATCACAAACACTAGACACTCCAGTACATTACATGAACTAATGACTGTTTCTTTTTATACTGCCAATCTGAAGGATGGTGGGGGGGGGAAGGGGAAACAGCTCTGATAATAGGTAGGATTAGGGCTAGGGTTAGGGCAAGGGCTAGGGCAATAGATAGGATTAGAGGTAGGATTAGTGCTAGGATTAGGGCTAGGGCTAGGGCAAGGGCAATAGTTAGGATTAGGGCTAGGGCAAGGGCTAGGGTAAGGCTTACATATTGACAGCTTAGTTCCACCCTTTTGTAAATCTAGCCACTAAATGCCCCAACCTTCTTCCTTCCCTAACGTTGAACTCTACACCTACCATATGCTCCTGCCCTCATGAGACATACCACCCCTATCTTCAACCGCCCCCTACCTCAACCATGAACTCTGCTCTTCCCCCAACCCCCACCCTCCTAACACACATGCATACACACCCACACCCACTCACACACCCACACCCCCACACACCCACTACCTCAACCATGAACTCTGCTCTTCCCTCAACCCCTACCCTCCTAACACACACACACACCCACACACACCCACACACATATACACACTCACACACCCACACACATACACTCACACACACACTCACACTACCTCAACCATGAACTCTGCTCTTCCCCAACCCCCACCCTCCTAACACACACGCATACACACACACCCACACACACACACACCCACACACACACCCACACACATGTATACACACACACACCCACACACACGCATACACACACCCACCCACACACCCACACACAAACACTCAGTAATGCTGTACTGATGTGTGATGTAGGGGGGCCTGAATGAGCTGAGTTCCCTGGACCTCTTCGACTGTCCCGTCACCAACCTCAAGGATTACCGGAGCCAAGTGTTTCAGCTCATACCTTCGCTTCTGTCGCTGGATGGACTAGACAAGGACGGGAAGGAGGTGGAAAGTGAGGAGGAGGAGGAGGAGGAGGAGAGAGAGGAAGAGGGAGAGGAAGAGGAGGGGGAAGAGGAAGATGACGAGGAAGAGGGCACAGGTCTGGATGCACTCCTCAATGATGACCTCAAATCGGTACGCCCACAAATGTGTGCATGTGCGTGTGCATGTGCATGCGTGTGTGCGTGCATGCATGCATGCATGCAGAGTATGCTCTTGGACTAACAACCCTGGGGTTGTGAGTTCAAACCCAGCACTGAAGGAATCTTTCTTAATTTTCAACATCTTCTTCCCACACCAGTCCAGCCAGCTGTGACCAGAATTTTCTGGGGTGAGAATTCACTGGCCATGGTTTGTCAATCAGCTATGGGTTCAGGTGGGACTTTGGGTGCCCACACCCATAAGCTGGGAGTCTTGATCAGTCCTCCTGTGAGTTTCTAGCCCGGCTCCAGGAGTTTGCTTGCACTGGCTCATAGTGCCTGCTTAATGCAAAAACATGATGACTGTATAATGGTAGCTAGAGAATTTGCAGTATGTGTGTGTGTGTGTGTGTGTGTGTGCGTGTGTGCGTGCATGGTGGCAGTAGTCACACCCTACACACAAGGTATTGCAATAATCTATTTTTTTCAGTTTTTATTCAGAAAAATGGTGCCATAAATTCAAGCAGAATTATAAAATACAGTGGGTATTTAAATTTCTATGTGAACATAAACTTAGGCACTTTCATGGACCATTATTAATGTTCCCTGGAAGTGCCAGAGTTATCCTTGGTATGTATGGTTGTAATGTAATCAAGCGCCATGATTTTTTATGTTACTCTTTTAAACCTGCTTATCTACAAGTGACATATATATTTTTTTAATCATCTACCATTTTAATCCTGGAATCCCGGTCGGCCAGTGTATAGCCACAAGACCATGGGATGTATTGGTGACCTCAGTTTGTCTGAAAATGACCACCAGTGGGTATTGCAGTAGTAGAGTCATGCACTTGCCCCTCTAGAGGCCCCTAAACCACTAGAGACTCCCAAACCACTCTAAGGTTTTTAGCATCGATGATCAATTGGTGCCATCTATGTGTCTGTAAATGGTCACCAGTGTGGATTATAGTAGTAAAATAGGCTATTTCGGCCTCCAGGCCACCCTATATAAGCTTTTTTGGGCTCTCTGTCTGTAAATGGTCACCAGTGTGGATTATAGTAGTAAAATAGGCCATTTCGACCTCCAGGCCACCCAATATAAGCTTTTTTGGTGGTGGGGGGGGGGGGGGGTCAGCCATTTTTAGTGGAGGAGTATTTCTGGGGCACCCTGTAGTTGGCAGCAATTTCTATGAGAACATTTTCTTTTTGTTGCACTTTTGTGAGACATTCTTTAGCAGGTTGTTAATGAAGGATGACAAAAGAACAAGAGGAAAAGGGAAAGGGGGAGATGAATGAAGGCGAATAAGAAATGGGGTGAGAGAAAGGAAGGACAAAAAGAAAGAACAAAAAGAAAGAACAAAAAAGAAAGAACAAAAAGAAAGAACAGAAAGAAAGAACAGAAAGAAAGAACAAAAAGAAAGAACAAAAAAAAAGAAAAAAAGGAACGGTGGGGAGGGGAGGGAAGGGAAGGGAAAGAAGAACTGATGAGTTTTGAACTCACAATCCCTAGTTCTAATCTTTGTTTTCTTCATTTTTCTGCCTGTGACACCCACAGATAGACAGTGCAACAAATGAGTAGACAGATATAATATTGTGGGTAATTAATTTTATTTGAGTGAATAAATTTACAATGTATTACAATCTACTCTTTCTTCACTGTGCTATATCTCTCTTCTCTTGGCAAGAACTTCCTACTAAAGTAGGCTATGGGATGCTCCTCCCTGTTCTTGTCCACTTGACACAACACTGCCCCTATCCCTCAATCTGATGCATCAGTTGCACTACAACTCACAACCATAGTCTGGGCTGTGTAACACTGGTCCACCAGATAGAGCTGCCATCAGCTTCACAAACACTTCACCACATTCTTCTGTCCACTTCACTCGTGCAGATCGATCCTTCCTGGTCAGGTCTGTCAATACAGCAGCTATTACTGAATATGGGGAATAAAACATTGATATTTGTCACTTAAACCCAAAAACGCTCTCACATCCTTCTTGGTCCTGGGCACCTCACACCTAACTGCCTCGACCTTGTCCTCTTGTGGTCTAACCTCTCCATCACCCACTACATAACCTAAGTAAGCACACCTTCTCATCCCCATCTGATACTTTTCTGGCTCGGCAGTCAACCTTGCTGCTCTCTATCTTCCCAGTACATTCCTCACATGAACCACATGCTCTCCCATGACTGACTAAAGATCACCAGGTCATCCAGATATGCTGCAGTGACCCCTGCCATTCCACGCACAATTCCATCCGTGAGCCTCTGGAATGTGGCTGGTGCCCCACTTAGTCCAAATGGCATTACCTCAAACTGATAGAGCCAGAAAGGTGTGATGAAAGCTGCCAGTTCCTTAGCGTCCTCATCCATGGGAACCTGCCAGTACCCCCTCGCCAAGTCCAGCGTGGTCAAGTGCTTTGCTCCTCCCAACTGGTCCAACATCTCATCCACTCCAGGCATAGGGTAAGCATCTGGGCCCGTCAAGGCATTCAACTTCCTGTAGTCCACACAGAATTTTATCGACCCATCCTTGTTTTTGACCAAGATAGGTGCTTCCCATCATTTCAGACTCCTCTATGACACCATCTTCTAACATTTTACCAGTTCCTCCTTCATCCATTCTAGATAAACTTGGGGTACCCTGTATTGGGCCAACCTCACTAGCTATGCTGTGCCTACAGTTATAGTGTGTGACACTTAATTTGTCTTCCCTGGTATCCCACTCATCACTTCTCCATACACATCTAACAAACCTTCCAGTTGCCCTTTCTGCTGCCCACTCAGATCTGCACCCAGAGTTGGTGCACCCACAGCTACTTCCTTATCCCAAGTAATGATCTCACTTTCCTCCACCTCATTCTCCTTCTCTTCCTCTATCCACTAACTTGTCTCAACCTTCTCATACCAAGGTTGTAGCATATTCACATATGTTCTGCACCGCTTCCTCCTCTCACCCATATCAACCTCATGTTACCTGGCCCTTCCTTGCCATCACCACATATGGCCCTTGTCACTTTGCTAACAGCTTGCTGGTACTAGTGGGCATTATAACCAACTGCTTTGCCCCTACCCTCAATTCTCTCTCCCTAGCATGCCTATCATACTATTCTTTCTGCCTCTCCTTTGCCCTCCCTTCATTCTTTCTCACCAGGTCTACCATCCCTTCCAACTTATCTCTCATTGCAATCAAATAAGACACCACACTCTCATTACTGCCCTCACCTACTTCCCATGTCTCCTTGATCACATCCAGGGGCCCTCTCACCTTCCTCCCATACAACAGCTCAGATGGAGAGAATCTGGTGCTCGCCTGTGACGCCTCTTTGTAGGCAAATAACGAGTAGGGCAGTAAACGTTTCCAGTCCTTGCCCTCCGTTGCCATCCTTCTCAACATTGCCTTCAGTGTTTGATTGAACCGCTCCACTAGTCCATCTGTTTGAGGGTGGTACGGGCTGGTCCTGATCGGCTTCACTCCAAGTAGACAGTACACCTCTTTCATGAGTCTTGCCATAGAATTGGTTCCCTGGTCAGTTAAAGTTTCTCTGGGTATCCAACCCTGGACAAATATGTGATCAACGCCTCAGCCACCTGCTCGGCATCAACAGTCTTCAAGGATATCGCCTCCGGGTACCTGGTTCCATAATCACAAATTGCTAGCACAAATGATTACCAGACTTACTCTTTGGCAATGGACCTACAATATTCATTCTAATGTGTTGGAATGGGACATCCATCACTGGTAGTGGGATGAGGGGAACTGGACAGACCTTGCAACAGCTGGTTCTCTGGCACTGTGGACACTCCCTACAGAATGTAGTTACGTCTCTCCCCATGTCGGGCCAGAAAAATCACTGCAACAACTGTTGCCTCGTCTTGGCTTCACCCAAGTGTCCTGCTAGTGATATAGTGTGTGAATTCTAACACAAGCTGCTGGTAATACCTGGGTAGCACCAGTTGCTCCATTGCTTCCATCTCTCCTCCAACTACTTCCTCTCCGATACAACGTCCATAACATTCTCTTTCCTTAGCTGTCTCTGCTAACACCAGAGTATTCCTCACTCCATCTAGAATCTCCTCTGTCTGCTGCGCTTCCTTCAACTCTTCTCCACTAATGTCCAGCCCATGTTGTTTCTCCACTACCTTCTCTCTTGTCTCACACCCACCTCAACCACTTGCTAGCTAGGTCCCTCAATCTAATTACAAGGTCAACATATAACTCCTCAACACCTTTCCAAGTTGAACGGAACTTCTGGAGGTGTGTTTCCTCAGTAATATTATACTTACACAATATAGTTTCCTTCACTTTCCCATAATCTACTGTCAACTCACCATCCATGGCTGCATAGGCCTGTTGAGCCTTGCCAGCTGGTTGGGGTGCCAAGGCGAGACTTCGCTGGTCTTCTGGCACCTCATGTGCTCACATCACCCTCTCAAATGTGGTAAGGAAGGACTCCACACCTTCACCTTCCATCATCCTCTGGAGCCTTGGGGTGTCTCTTGCCCTGTCCCTCGGTCTTATGGTTGCCATCATGTCTCCAAGTGCTCTGAGCTCCACCACTCGCTGCTGTTCCATTTCTGCCATCTCCAGCCTGTGCTGATTTGCCTCCTCTCTTCTAACCTCAGCCTTTGTTGCCATCCCCAGCCTGTGCTGATTTGCCTCCTCTCTCCTAGCCTCAGCCTCTGTTGCCATTTCTAACCTATGTTGATTTGCTTCCTCTCTCCTAGCCTCAGCCTTTGTTGCTATTTCCAACCTATGTTGATTTGCTTCCTCTCTCCTAGCCTCAGCCTGCGTCTCCATCGAGCGAATTAAATTATCCGTGCTTGGCGTTGCCATGTTGTTAATGCTTAAAAGCTTTTGTACTTCTTACTACTCCGTGTGGTCATGCACTCTCGGTAGAAGCCTTTGCCAAGCTGTCCTTCAGTAGCTTAACTCCAAAATGAACACCTGGGAATGTATTTGTTCAACTGAGAATCTCTATCTCACCGCTGCTACCAAATGTCACAAACCCTGAGCCAGTGACACCCCTTATTTACCAAGTATCTTAAATTCAGTTTTAACCGAGTTAAAAAAACAATCTGCATCACATAACAATGAGAACACAACTCACTTTAAATAGCTTTTCTTCCTTATCGTGAATATATTTAAAATTCCATCAAAATGACCATGTATGTACATAATGTCCAACTGTCCTCCCACCATCAACTAATCATATTCCTCTATATTTCAGCTAAAAACCTTCCTCTTACAACAGGAAACAACGTACAACTTGCCCCTTACAACAGGAAACAACGATACAACCTGCCCCTTACGACAATCAACAACAATACAAAATGTATAACTGACATGACGTGGTACAACAGATTGAAATTCTAATAGTATTCCTAACAACAACACGACTACAAGGTTCCCATAGTTTCTTTTCCCTTGACTCCATCGCAGACAGACACGCACCAATTTCGCTAAGTAAACCTGATTCCTCGCTTCGCTCCGAATTGATAACTTCCTAGTCTTATGATACTGCAGTCACCTAGTTCTAATTCAGGCACAGTAAATTAGGATCAAAGGCTTTCTGATTTGTCATGATGAAATCTAGCCATTTGTAAAATACTTGATAGTTTCTTTGGCCACTTTTGGTGTGGAGCTAGATATTCAAAAGCTAGCTATAGCTACAGAAAATGAGAATCAAATACTTTAATTGTCCTGGTAATACTTGCTAGCTAGCTTGCCACTTTTGGTGTGGAGGTAGGTATTTAATAGCTGGCTAATATAGGAAACTGTGTAATTGCTATTTTTTCACTTGGTTATATCATTTATGGCTAATATAATAGCTATAAGAGTTGATTTTTAGGGCAGTTACTAGCTATGAATGTTATAACCAAGTTTTAAAAAAAATGCCGCACTGAGCTAGCTACCTGAATCAGAGCTGGATGAAACTGAAGAGGAATCAGTGTTACTAGGCTCTACAGTTATGTAAATTGTTGCACTCTCCAAAGGGACATCTTCACTTACTCCTTCAGAAGAGATGGGTCTTCAGATTCACTACTCCACAGCTCTTCTGCAGTTGCTATGTCGCTAGGTATTGATATGGACTTCGGCAGAATTCTGCCTCCTGACTTCAGGAATTGTTTAAGTTTGTTGAAGTAGCATATCTATTTCATTGAGTGTTTGCTGCAGGTATTTTCCTTGTGATATATTAAGAGTTACATTCCACAGAAAGTACATTTTTAAAGCAAAGTTTTCTTCATGAATATTGAACCGATCCAAAAATTTGAATTCCAGGTTATGCTTCAAGGACAAAATAAGACAAAACTTTTTTTTCTTTCCCCATTTTAGTTGTTTCTGTCCATAGGATATGTGCTATGCTAAAATATCCCTCAGGAATGTGTGTGTGGGGGGCGGGGGGCGGGTTAATTTCATGCACTTTTGAGGCCTGTAGGCCCAAGTTTCTGGTATATGACAGGGAACAAGCAAACAGACAAAAAAATCTTAAATTATAGTAAGGTCTCTGTCCATAGGATGGGTACTTTTCTAGTCTTACTATAATTCAATATTGTTTGTTTGTTAGTTTTCTATCTCCTCATAAAAGCTTGGGCCACAATGGCAGTGTGCATGGCTTGGATTGGGTGTGGGTGTGGATGTGACACTTGCCAGCTATGAATGGTGTGTGTATCTCAAGTTGAACAGGTCATTAGTCGGAAATATATATGATCTTTCTAATGTGGATTGTTGACAGTCTTCAACTCTTGACAATCTTCAATAGTTTCTCTCGTCTTCTAGGCGGCTTCTATATACAAAGGCATCTATATAGTATCTATATACAGAGACATTTAAACAGCTTCTACATACAGACGTCTATACTGCTTCTATATACAGAGATGGCTATACTGCTTCTATATACAGAGGTGTCTATACTTCTATATACAGAGATGGCTATACTGCTTCTATATATAGAGGTGTCTATACTTCTATATACAGAGGTGTCTAGACTGCTTCTATATATGGAGGCGTCTATACTGCTTCTATATACATAGCTGTCTGAACAGCTTCTATATACAGAGGTGTCTATACTGCTTCTGTATGCAGCTAATATGTGCCCAATAGTGCAGTTGTGTTTAAACCTGCTATTTATCACATGAGCGGTGTTGGAGAGCTCCTTCCTCCCTCCTCCTTGTGCTGGAGAGCTCCTTCCTCCCTCCTCCTTGTGCTGGAGAGCTCCTCCCTCCCTCCTCCCCATGTTGGAGAGCTCTTTTCTCCCTCCTCCCTATACTGGAGAGCTCCTCCCTCCCTCCTCCCTATGCTGGAGAGCTCCTTCCTCCCTTCTCCCTATGCTGGAGAGCTCCTCCCTCCCTCCTCCTTGTGCTGGAGAGCTCCTCCCTCCCCATGTTGGAGAGCTCCTCCCTCTCTCCTCTCTATGTTGGAGAGCTCCTCCCTCCTTCCTCCCTATACTGGAGAGCTCCTTCCTCCCTCCTCCCTATGCTGGAGAGCTCCTTCCTCCCTTCTCCCTCTGCTGGAGAGCTCCTTCCTCCCTTCTCCCTATGCTGGAGAGCTCCTCCCTCCTTCCTCCCTATGCTGGAGAGCTCCTCCCTCCTTCCTTCCTATGTTGGAGAGCTCCTCCCTCCCTCCTCTCTATGTTGGAGAGCTCCTCCCTCCTTCCTCCCTATGTTGGAGAGCTCCTCCCTCCCTCCTCTCTATGTTGGAGAGCTCCTCCCTCTTTCCTCCCTATGCTGGAGAGCTCCTTCCTCCCTTCTCCCTATGCTGGAGAGCTCCTCCCTCCCTTTGTTGGAGAGCTCCTCCCTCCCTTTGTTGGAGAGCTCCTCCCTCCTTCCTCCCTATGCTGAAGAGCTCCTCCCTCCCTCCTCTCTATGTTGGAGAGCTCCTCCCTCCTCCCTCCCTATGCTGGAGAGCTCCTCCCTCCCTCCTCTCTATGTTGGAGAGCTCCTCCCTCCCTATGTTGGAGAGCTCCTCCCTCCCTATGCTGGAGAGCTCCTCCCTCCCTTCTCCCTATGCTGGAGAGCTCCTCCCTCCCTTTGTTGGAGAGCTCCTCCCTTTGTTGGAGAGCTCCTCCCTTTGTTGGAGAGCTCCTCCCTCCTTCCTCCCTATGTTGGAGAGCTCCTCCCTCCTTCCTCCCTATGCTGGAGAGCTCCTCCCTCCTCCCTCCCTATGCTGGAGAGCTCCTCCCTCCCTCCTCCCTCCTTCCTCCCTATGCTGGAGAGCTCCTCCCTCCCTCCTCCCTATGTTGGAGAGCTCCTCCCTCCTCCCTCCCTATGCTGGAGAGCTCCTCCCTCCCTCCTCTCTATGTTGGAGAGCTCCCTCCCTTTGTTGGAGTAACTCATATTTGGGTGATAACTTAGCTGGTGTTACTCTCTGAAACATTGCAAGTGTGCCTCAAATCCTCAGGTAGTAAAAGAAATATAAAGAGAGAGAGAGAAAAAAAAGGGCACTAAAAATGTAGCCCTTGAAAAAAAAAGACCCTCATCCTGAAGTGTTAGTGTGTAGACAGACTATTACATGGACCACTAGTAGAAGTATTAAAGAAGAGGGAAACTATTGCCATGTGTGCTTGAAGTAAGATAGATTTACCAGTTCAACCAGAAATCATGTTTATATAATAGTAGAACCTCAGAATTACGAACCCCAGAGTTACAAACTGACCAGTCAACAAAACAGCCAACTGGAGAAAGAAAAAAAATGAGTAAGAGTACCACCAACTATTCTACTTTCCTAATTTTTTTCGTATGCCCACACTCCCACAATTTATTTGCTGCAGCTGTTCTCACCCCTTCCTTCCTTGGAATTATTTTTCTCCTTTCCTCCAGCTGCCAGTTGTTCCACGATAAAATTCAAGGTTCACATGGCTTCTAGCTCATCTACCAAGTGTAAAAGAGTAACTTTTACTATTGAGCAGAAGTTGGACATTTTAAAGAAGTTGGATCAAGGCAGCACTATGTCATCCTTGTAGCCACTGATGGTGATGCCATGATGAGCCATTCACCAGTGATTTATTCAGAGAGACATAAGGGCACACCAATTAGTGGTGTTTTGGTAATAGAAAAAGCAAAGGTTGCTATACCAACAGCTTTATCCTGGTTAATCTGATGACATAACAGCATGACATAAAAAAAAGAAGTCTTGGAGCAGGTGGATAATTGCAAAATACCTAGTGACAAATAGGTATAAATCAAGTTACAGTGTTTAGGAGATGGAGAACTCATTATGTAGTCTTAGATACAGCAATAAATCTATATTATAATTCATAACATAATTATGATGCCATAGTTTCAGAGTTACGAACATTCCAGAATTATGAACTCTCTAGTTTCCCAAGGGGTTCGTAACTCTGAGGTTCTAACATATATATGCATACACATTCCACAGCACAGTTCAGCACACCACACAATCTGAAATGAGCTTCTAAACCACAAGTTAGGTGACCCTTTACCAATCCAGATTAATTTGAATTAATGAAGCATCTGTGGCCTTTATGAGAACAGTCTTGTTTTCTTCATTATATGACAGATAAATCTAGAGCCTTTTGTTTGATGATTCAGTAGCCCTTCTATAGGAGAAGTAACATTCAGATGAGTAGTAGCAGCAAGTCAGAAATGTACCAATGATGTCAGAATTGGGAAATTCCATTCATTTCCTTTGCCTCTGATCTCGTAAGGTTGTATGGCTTGCTTCGTTTGTCTGTATTCTGTTGACTTGCAAACCAATCCTGATCACGCCAATGCCATTACACGGCATAATGGCTAAGGGCACTTATCTACCTATGGGATTCCTAGGCCAGAGGCAGCAGCATTCTACCTATGGGATTATTAGGCCAGAGGCAACAGCATTCCAACTATAGGATTATTAGGCCAGAGACAACAGCTTTCTACCTATGGGATTATTAGGCCAGAGGCAACAGCATTCTAACTATGGGATTATTAGGCCTGAGGCAACAGCATTCTACCTATGGGATTATTAGGCCAGAGGCAACAGCATTCTAACTATGGGATTATTAGGCTAGAGACAACAACATTATTGATGTTAAGGATCATTGTCATCATAAAACACGAACCAAACTGAATGATAGGTGCTGAATATGCACACATTAAAAAGAAAGAAGACAAATCTAAGAACGAAATCTTTAATGACAGACCTCCATTTTTAGGGTAAAATTATATGTGATGATATTGGCAGGAGCTGTTCATTGACTGCACATCGTTTCCTGTGACTCCTCCACCAAACACCCACACGTGGCCATCATTTCCTGTGACTTCTCACCCAAACACCCACACACGGCACATCATTTCCTGTGGCTCCTCCCCCAAACACCTGCCCACAGTGCATCATTTCCTGTGGCTCCTCCCCCAAACATCTGCACATAGCACATCATTTCCTGTGACTTCTCAAACACCCACAGACGGCACATCATTTCTGTGATTCCCCCCCCCCAAACACCTGCATGCAGCCATCATTTTCTGTGACTCCCCAAATAGCACATCATTTCCTGTGACTCCTCCCCCAAACACCTGCACACAGCGCATCATTTTCTGTGACTCTTCCCCCTAACACCCACACAGCACATCATTTCCTGGTGACTCCTCCCCCAAACACCCACACCACATCATTTTCTGTGACTCCTCCAAACATCCACACGGCACATCATTTCCTGTGGCTCCTCCCCCAAACACCTGCATACAGCACATCATTTCCTGTGACTCCTCCCCCAAACAACACATCATTTCCTGTGACTCCTCTCCTAAACACCCACACCACATAATTTCCTGTGACTCCTCCAAACATCCACATGGCACATCATTTCCTGTGGCTCCTCCCCCAAACACCTGCATACAGCACATCATTTCCTGTGACTCCTCCCCCAAACATCTGCACATAGCACATTATTTCCTGTGACTCCTCCCCCCAAACACCTACACACGGCACATTATTTCCTGTGACTCCTTCCCCAACATCTGTACACGGCACATTACTTTCTGCAACTCCAGTGTATTTAATTTCCTGTGACTACTCCAAAGAGCACATCATTTCTGTGACTCCTCCCCCAAACACTTGTATACAGCACATCATTGCCTGTGACTCCCCTAACGTGTACTTAATTCCTGTAACTCCTCCCCTCAAACACCTGCACACAGTACATAATTTCCTGTGACTCCCTTAGCATGACTCCTCCCCCAAACAACTGTACACGGCACATCATTTCCTGTGACTCCTCCCCCAAACATAATTTTTTTTTGCGACTGTGACCCCTCCCCTAAATACCCACTTGCCAACCAAACCATCAGTTTCAGCTTTGGCATAATTAACTAAGTGCTTCACAATATAAAAGGATTGGGACTTTAGGGAAATATTGCTGAGCCAATAATAGACCATAGCAACAAGCAATAGTTTCAAGGTCAGATGCCAGCTGGTCTGGACCTCACTTCCTATAGCATGGGCCACAGCAGGTTGTTAGATGTGCATGTTGAATCTAGTATGGTTACCATTAAAACAGACCAAAGCGGGCTCATGGTTCACTTGTGCTGTGGGTGCTCACTAGGTGTGATAAGGTTCATGGTTTGCCTGTGTTGTGGGTGCTCAGTGTGTACAAAAGGTTCATAGTTCACTTGTGTGATACAGGAGAGGGTTCATGGTTCACCTGTGTTGTGGGTGCTCACTGTGTGTGATACAGGAGAGCGATGAAGATGATTATTTCCCAGAGCAAGAGGATGAAGTCTCTGATGATGAGGAGGATGAGGTTGAAGGAGCTGCTGGTCCAAGCTCATCCAAACGCCCTCGGCTAGAGAAACCCTCAGCACAAGTGGCCCACTCCTCAGAGTCAGACTAATACTAGCCATGCATTCCTTCTACAGCACACCATGCCACTTTACAAACTCTAGGCCCCCACATCTACATATTCTCCGTCCTTATGGACATACCTCATCCATTTATCTCCTCCTCCACACATGCCATTCCCTAACACTTGTATGGCACCTGACATGATTGGTGTATCTGTTAGTCAACCAATAGCGTATCGAAGAATTTCTCCACTAAAAATCTGGTATAATTTGATATGGACATGGTATGCAGTTAACGCTACAACAGGAATGTCAACAAAACAACAAAAAACATACAAACACAAGTACCAAAGGATTATGTATCTCTACTCTTTTGAAGAGCTGTAGGAAATTGCTATTGAAATGAAATGCTAAGACAAGACCACGTCAGACCCGAGAGGGGAGGGAGGGGGGAGATGGGTAGGTCATTCACATCAAGTTATAGTCCTTCAGGTTTTGTTCGAGCACATGTTCTCGTATGTCCTGGAACACTTTCTTGATATTCTCTGTGTCTGTGGCTTGTGTAAAGTGAGGGAAGATATGTCGGCCCTCTGGGTCAGGGTTTACTGACATGAACATGCCTGAAATGAACTCCTTGGCCGCGTTTGCATCACCTTTTGCCTCTGAGAGGAAAAAACAAAATATCATGTAGTACACATAAGCATGGGTGCACCAGCACACACACACATCACACCCACACCAGTGCATGCATACCCCAACATGCCCAGCAGCATGCACTTACACAGCAACACACACACACCAGCACACACACTAACACATACACAACCGAACACACACAACCCAACACGCACACTAACACACACACACGCACCCCAACACACACGCACCCCAACACACACACGCACCAGCACACACACGCACCAGCACACACACACGCACCAGCACACACACGCACCAGCACACACACGCACCAGCACACACACGCACCAGCACACACACGCACCAGCACACACACGCACCAGCACACACACGCACCAGCACCCAACACACACACTAACACACACACAACCGAACACACACACAACCCAACACGCACACTAACACACACGCACCCAACACACACACATGCACCCCAACACACACGCACCCAACACACGCACCCAACACACACACGCACCCCAACACACACGAGCGCACACACAGCAGCAGCAGTGCAAAAACAAGCACACCAGCACTTAAAATGAGCTGGTTGAATGAATGTCAGGAGAGAAGACGATCAGTGACTAGCACATGATCAACGTACGCGTGAATCCGGAGAAGTAGTCTCCAAGGTAGGACCTGGTAATTTTGTCATTGAAGAGGTCCGTTTTATTGAGGAAGAGAATGATTGAGGATTCATGAAAGAAAGGGTAAGTAATGATCTGCTCAAATAGAGCAAGACTCTCGCACATTCTGTTTTGGTTCAAGTCTTCGTATAAAACCTAAATTAAAATGAAATGGTCACAGAATATTGTATATCTTCAAAGAACCCTCACCTGATCATATTCATTGATTGCAGTTAGGAAGATAATCGCCTTCACGTCATCGAAACAGTGAATCCATTTCCGTCGTTCAGACCTCTGTCCTCCCACATCGAGCATTCTACATGGGGTAGGCACATTTGAGTATTAATAAGTCACACCAACACAATATTTATTTCTGTACCGGAAAACAACATCTCTACGCATCTGAAAGGGATATTCATGGATGCCAGTGGTGGGCACTCTGACACGGAGCACATCATCGATGGTGGGTACGTAGTCGGGGGTGTAGATACGATCAAGGGCATCAAAGTAGCTGTAGAGGCCAAGATATGGAGGGAGTTAGACAGACTACATATGGGGTGGGGTAAGAGGGATGCAGTATGGCTGACACTACATGCAGGGAGGGAAGAGTGAGCGAGCGAGCATGACGCTCTTAGCAGAGGGAGAATGAGTTTGATTGACACAATGTGGGTGGGGCGGGTGAAGTCTGGCTGACTTTTTTGGGGGGAAATAATGATGGACGGAGTTAGACTGGCTGATTTACTTTTGGTGGGAAGAGGGTAGTCCATACTGAACATCTACTGGAATTGATGGCAAAACAAGTCCCTCATGCGCCCTAGTCACATTGCTAAATGTTTGACCAGTGTCAATTAGGATGTACTAGCAGATATTCTCAATCAACAGCTGATGGGTGGGGGTGCTTTCTAACCCTACTCAAACCCTAGTTACACTTTCCGAAGAAACTGTAAGGAGTACACCATCTGCTGCTCTTGCAGATTTTATCAGTTGAATCAATCCACAAAATTGCTAACTAGTGGGTATGCTATTGAGGGATTCCAGAAGTTTATTTGGCCTCAATTGTTGGTTGAAACATGCTTCAGAGAATTTCCAGCATAAGGAAAGGTGGATAACTATGAATCATTGATCACGTGATCTCAGAGACACGTTGTGGTTCTATGCATACCTCAGTTGTAAGGTCTGTGCCTAATGCTCCTCAAACTGTAGCTGAAGACTTGGGACAACAACCAGACTGACTCCACATTACTTTGAGTTACCAGGGCTAACACCACAACTTACTATTTAGAAGAATCAGATATTTGAAACTCCCTTCTTCGTTCGTAGCACGTTTGGATGCCTGAGTCTGCCCACAGACTCTGGATGGCCTCGTAGTTAGCAGGACTGAGCTCAGCCACTTCTTCACAGTCCACTTCTCCCACAGCGGCTGCATTATCCTGGGAGCGCAAAGGTTGGGCTAGAAACCACAGCAAGTATTCTCCTTGCCTCAGTATACACAACATGTCAGAAGCATGTCTTGGAGCAGAACATCCTGATTGTCAATTGATCTACCATCTTCCTCCACATTTCCTAGACATACTGCCCAGTAGCCCTTCCCAATCCTTCCCTCCTCATCTATTTCAAAGCTCTACTTCCCATAGTCATTTTCATGCTAGCTTAGTGTATAGCCTTTCAATGCACACCCTTTCCTTCCCCTCCCATTCTATCCTTCATGGTAGTGAGCACTGGCCTACCTCATTGGCCGAGTTAGTGTAGCTTATGTTCAACAAATTCATGGCATCGATCAAGAGCTGCATTCCATGAAATATGTTCTTATAGATCCCCACTCTATACTCAGCCCTGTCCTTATCAGTGTAGCCAGCTCCATGGATGATCCTCATCTGCTTGATGAAAGTACTTTTGCCTGCCTCCCCAGTCCCTGAACAGGAAAACACAATGCCACACCCAGTAACCCACCATGTGCTGTGTAGGGGTGGACTATATGCACACAAGGTCAGGTGCAAGCCAACTTGAAGCTGGGCCTTTTGAAACAAAACACAACATAAGGCACTCACCTAGTAGCAAAAGCTTAATCTCTTTGTGGGAAACTTTCTTCCATTGTTCTATATCTCTTTCAATGGCCTTGTTGATACGGGCCTGAGCCTGGGCCTCTTCATCGAGAAAGCAGCTACAAGCAAACATGCACACCAATAGAGCGAGGAGTAGAACCGAAGAAAGAAGGGGGGGAGGGGGTTTGGGGGGGGGGGGGCTCAGTAGCTTAACTCTTCTAAAACGAAGGTCGGTTGACTGTCCTCGTTCAACGTTCAGCGTAACAACCAAGCCCCAGGGGTATTGTGTAAAAGATGGTGGTTGACTGTACCTCTTACACCCAGCTTTACTCCCAGCCTATTCCCTAAGATCAACTTCTAGCCGCACCTAATAAGTAACTTGATCCGAGACACACATTCTGGTTTGCGTAATATTGGGCCCTGACCCCTCGCCGCGCGGTGTGAACCCCTCCCTGGGGGCTTAATTTTTTTTTTTTTTTTTTTTTTTTTTTTTTTTTTTTGTATTGGGGGGGGGGGGGGGGGGAAGCGCAGGATACCATTGGACCCCCCACCCCCCTCCCTCTCCAGTGTGACTTATGTACAGTAATAACCGTCAATAAGGGTTGGTTCAACAGTAATCGAGCTGTGAGAGTTGACTTTCCTTCTCTACGCTTGGTGGGGTAGAGGGTAGGAGCCATGTCGTGTTTCGTCAGTGAGGAGGAGAGAACGCAGCAGCGCATTAACAGAGAAATTGAGAAGTTGATTACTAAAGATAAGAAAGAAGCTAAGAAGGAGATCAAGTTGCTCTTGCTGGGTGAGTAAGGCAGTGCATTTGTCAGCTGCCCTGCTGCTCCCTGGTAGCGTGTAGGTGTGTTATAGGCGCAGCAACATATTACATAACTTGGCAAGTGGAGTTGCCACTCCCCTTGGAGCTCATGGAGCTGAATCAACCTTTAGGCTGCACCTATTCATTGGGAGCAAAGATTAAAATTTGTACAAAATTCGAGTGTGTTTAAATACTTCTTGGCTGGGGAGATGTTGGTAGATATATATATTTTTTGTATACTTGTCACCCAGCTCCCAATGATATCAACTTCTGTGCTTAATGGTGCAGGTCAAAACTTCTTTGCTCTCTCTCTTTCTTGTGCAATAGTCCTTAAACTTCTCAAGTGTACATGGATTTCAACTTTTCCCTAGTTTACTTCCCTGTGTATATTCCTGTTTGTGTCTGTAAATAACAATATTTACCCCTGAGTTAGCTGCAAGTTCAATTCTTCCCCCCCCCCCCCCCCCCCCCCCCTCCTCAGTCCCCACGTGTAGTACTTAGCGTGGACAATAAATGGGGCCTTACATATCATGTACTTCAGGTGCATGCTGCTCTCTTGTATGTAAAACAATGATATGTTTGGATGAGAACAGAAGGAAACAACAAACCCCAACAGAAAGGAACTGTAGTGACTAATTGGTGTGGTGGTGTGTTTAAGAACATAAATTCTATTTGATTGGAATGTGATAAGCATGCAAGCTGTTTGTGATCCTTGCGGCTGGCTGATCCATTGGTGTGGTTAATAGCTTAATAGGCTGGACCTGCTGAAGATTATGGTTAGGAAAATTTTACCTCCTTCAGTTCTTCCAGTAAGATTGCTACTTCACACCTGTTATCTGTACATTCAGCTCAGCTGCATCTTATTAACATTGCTTCACTCCACTCTTTCCCCTATAAATAGGCTGTTGTGGTGTTGTGTTTTTTTTTGTAAGACCATGGGTGCTTTTATCATGATGGGTGCTTTTATCATGATGGGTGCTTTTATCATGATGGGTGCTTTTATCATGATGGGTGCTTTTATCATGATGGGTGCTTTTATCATGATGGGTGCTTTTATCATGATGGGTGCCTTCAGTGGGCAGTGCTATGATTTGGTTGTCCTTGAAGTAGGAGGTTTTTCACCTGTCCTCTTTGTCTCTTGCCTGTCTGGGAGGGGAAAATACTGTGGGAGTCTTTTATTGGTACAAATCTCCACATTATAAAATTCTTTAAATAAATAAGTAAAAAAAAAATTGTACACAATTGTGTAGTGAATATTATTTTATTGTGAAGAAGAGTGTGACTCAAGGGGGAGGGGAGGAGCCTTGCAGTACTGGAAGTAATCTCTAAATTCTTACCTGGTGCCATGCCTAGCATGCTTGATCCACCTGGTTCCCTTGAAAATTTGCTCTTTCATTTTGAAGTTGGTTGGATATTAAAAAAAGAAAAGAAAAGGAAGACCTGTTTGAAGAGCTTGGCACAATATTTCTATGTGTAAAAGAACAACCTCCCTACCCTTTTTTAAAATTTATTTATCAGTGAAAATCACTCATTGAGAATTAGGTATTTTTAATGTGGTGGTATGATGCAGAACCCGAATAGGTAGTTGTGCTACCCCCACACCTAAACTAATTGTTGTTTTATTATTTAGGGCTAAAGCCATACAAAAAGAAATTGTCTTAACAAAAACTCACACAAGTAGTTGTTCCCTCTGCTTCCTATTCCTCAGGCCAGTATTGGTAAAAAGATGCCTCAGAGGTTTGAAAATTCCCACTGATTATCACCAGGGGTCAATCTTTATTTTTTTTGTATTTCCTGAAATCAGCTCTTCAACGATTGATCTTCTTTTGAACAGGAAGACAACAGATTTTCTCATGACTTCCCCAACCGATCCATCAAATGTGTTCTTCTTTTTTATTTAATATCTGTTAATATATACTGATTCCAAGCCCAACTATTCCATCATTAGTATTTAATAGTTTTAAATTTCTGTTACCAAAAATTGGTCTCACTCCATATGGGATAATCAGGGCAACCTTTGCCATTGCCTTGGCCCTAACCTTAACCATTGCCTTTACCTTAAGCCTAACCATTGCTCTGGCCTTAACCATTGCCCTAGCCCTAGCCATTGCCTTGGCACTAGCCATTACCCTTGCCCTAAATTTGGTTCAATGGGACCATTTTTAAAAATTTCGGCTTAAAAAAACAACAACAAAGAATTGAACATTTTAAAAGTAAAATATGTATTTTTTTTGTGTGTGTGTGTTTGGGGTCTGTATACATTACTTTTATTCTAAATTGGAATCAAGAAGTGATTAGTTGGGACTTCTACTGGAACATCTGGAGTTTTCAAAACTATTAAAAAGACCAATTGTGTACCATCTAATTCTGGGAGAAGGTGAAAAAGAAAGACAGACACCCTTGAGGGTTAATTTTATTTACAGAGTATTGAACTATAGATAATCTACTTCGAGGATTGGTAACGCCAGTAAAACCTATTGAGAATGATGTCATATTCTGTTCTTATCTGTGCTATGGTTCTAAAATGGATAAAAACCATAGCTCTCAACTGATTGGCTTGGTTATTAAACCTTTCATAGTCCCTAGTAATGCCAGGGGGTGTCATGGGATCGTCTTCAATTAGTAACATCTTTGTTTATACCTGTGGAAAATTCATCATTTCTGGCTTTTGTTTCCTGGGTGGTTTGTGCTCCTAAATTTTGTGTAATTTTTATTTTATTTTTTAAAGTTAAGCTCTGTCCACACTAGAAACAGGTCTCCAGCAAACACCTGGTTCCAAATGTTTTCTTGCATCCACACTGGCATAGTGCTGAACCCGCTCCACATAACCTGTGTGGGCTAAATAATTGGCTGGGCATATTAATTGATTTTCCTCTACCACGTATAGAAACGGGTATTTTATTTTCTGGTGTGCTATGTTGTTCTGCTTCTTTCCTTCCTCAATGTCATCACACAAAGGGAGGCTAGAGAGGGGGGAGAGAGCTGTTAGTAGCTTAACTCCTAATAGGGAACATCAGCAATAAAGCCACAAGTATGTTTAATAAATCTGAGCCACTTGAAACCTACCCTTCTGAAGGTTTCAGATGAAACTGGGTGGAACCCGTTGGGATGAAACCGGATGTAGTGTGGGCGTGTGGAACTCGTTCCAGACACGGGTGAAACCGGCTTTATTGTGCAGTGTAGATAGGGATTAAGATTTGGATACAGTGTTTTATTTATTATGGCTTATATTGTCTTGGTTCAATTTGTTTAGTAAAAAAAAAGAAGAAAGAAATGATATATATTTTTTGTCTACACTCTATTAAGAGTAAAATTATTATGCCTTTTTTATGGGGTTTTTCTTCTATGAGCAAACTTGCTACTGAATAATAGGAAGTTAGGATCCCTAGATATATGTCCAAATAATTGTTTGAAAGTGATTATTACTTCGATACCTGCCAGAAACTCACTCACTAACAGTGCCATGCTATGGGATTTACTGACTGGACTACCAATTTGCCACTTCAGGTCACTGTGTGTCTGAGTATACAGAAAATATTCAGTATTAGTATAAAACGGATGTTTCATGTAATCTTTGCCATTCCCAATCCATATAATTGAATTGGCGGAATATTGGTGGAAAATGGACGCACATGTATTTGCTTGTGTTGAGGTGTCAGTGGGTATTGTTAATAGGGATAGCAATGAAATCATACTTTAAAGCATTTTAGAACTGGGAATTGTGTCACTGTTTGTTGCTTGAAGGTTGTGAACTGCTGCAGTCATTGATGGGGGTTGGCTAGTACTTGCAAATTACAGCACTTACACCTTCAAAAGATTCACTTCATTATCACCTTAGCAACACTCTGTGCTAATTGAAGTTCTCCAAAGTGTAAAGGAAAGATTGTAGAAATGCAAAATAATCTCCAACCCTTCAAAGATAGAATGATTTCTTGAAGTACAATATTGAGACATAAACAATGATACCGAATACATCAATGGATACAATCTTGCACCAAAATATGTAACCATATTGTGCAAATCTAATTGCTACATGATGTTATTGTTTGGGATAGTTGTGCATTACAGGGTTGTTTAACCAGTCTAGTGGGTTAACTGCTTTTAAATTATTATGAACTTTTGTTGAGCATTAGTTATTGGGAGTATATCAAGGGCTAGGTTGGTCACACCCCACACTCTCTCTTTCAGCCTTATTGCTGCAGGGTAGCACTGCTGTAAAATGGCACTCTTTCTTATGTCTTTTGCCAGCTTTTCCCTGTGCATGTGAGTCATTAATACCACCAATTGTGTTGATGTATTTGTGAGGGTGGGGATGGGATGGGGTGGGGGTGGAGTGGCTGCTACTCTTGCCTGTCACATAATTTGCAGTATTATCTTGTTGCCATCCTTTACTGGCTCCTGAATGAGGGAGGAGGCGATTCCTGCTGCTAGCTGTCTCTGAGCATGCTGAACCACCTCAATGGGATCCTGTGTGGTTTAGAGTGGAATGACCACCTCAATGGGATCCTGTCTGGTTTAGAGTGGAATGACCACCTCAATGGGATCCTGTCTGGTTTAGAGTGGAATGACCACCTCAATGGGATCCTGTCTGTTTTAGAATGGAATGACCACCTCAATGGGATCCTGTCTGGTTTAGAGTGGAATGACCACCTCAATGGGATCCTGTCTGGTATAGAGTGGATTGACCACCTCAATGGGATCCTGTCTGGTTTAGAGTGGAATGACCACCTCAATGGGATCCTGTCTGGTATAGAGTGGATTGACCACCTCAATGGGATCCTGTCTGGTTTAGAGTGGAATGACCACCTCAATGGGATCCTGTCTGGTTTAGAGTGGAATGACCACCTCAATGGGATCCTGTCTGGTTTAGAGTGGAATGACCACCTCAATGGGATCCTGTCTGGTTTAGAGTGGATTGACCACCTCAATGGGATCCTGTCTGGTTTAGAGTGGAATGACCACCTCAATGGGATCCTGTCTGGTTTAGAGTGGAATGACCACCTCAATGGGATCCTGTCTGGTTTAGAGTGGAATGACCACCTCAATGGGATCCTGTCTGGTTTAGAGTGGATTGACCACCTCAATGGGATCCTGTCTGGTTTAGAGTGGAATGACCACCTCAATGGGATCCTGTCTGGTTTAGAGTGGAATGACCACCTCAATGGGATCCTGTCTGTTTTAGAATGGAATGACCACCTCAATGGGATCCTGTCTGTTTTAGAATGGAATGACCACCTCAATGGGATCCTGTCTGGTTTAGAGTGGATTGACCACCTCAATGGGATCCTGTCTGGTATAGAGTGGATTGACCACCTCAATGGGATCCTGTCTGGTTTAGAGTGGAATGACCACCTCAATGGGATCCTGTCTGGTTTAGAGTGGAATGACCACCTCAATGGGATCCTGTCTGTTTTAGAATGGAATGACCACCTCAATGGGATCCTGTCTGGTTTAGAGTGGAATGACCACCTCAATGGGATCCTGTCTGGTTTAGAGTGGAATGACCACCTCAATGGGATCCTGTCTGTTTTAGAATGGAATGACCACCTCAATGGGATCCTGTCTGGTTTAGAGTGGAATGACCACCTCAATGGGATCCTGTCTGGTTTAGAGTGGAATGACCACCTCAATGGGATCCTGTCTGTTTTAGAATGGAATGACCACCTCAATGGGATCCTGTCTGGTTTAGAGTGGAATGACCACCTCAATGGGATCCTGTCTGGTTTAGAGTGGAATGACCACCTCAATGGGATCCTGTCTGGTATAGAGTGGATTGACCACCTCAATGGGATCCTGTCTGGTTTAGAGTGGAATGACCACCTCAATGGGATCCTGTCTGGTTTAGAGTGGAATGACCACCTCAATGGGATCCTGTCTGTTTTAGAATGGAATGACCACCTCAATGGGATCCTGTCTGGTTTAGAGTGGATTGACCACCTCAATGGGATCCTGTCTGGTATAGAGTGGATTGACCACCTCAATGGGATCCTGTCTGGTATAGAGTGGATTGATCGCCACAATGGGATCCTGTCTGGTTTAGAGTGGATTGACCACCTCAATGGGATCCTGTCTGGTATAGAGTGGATTGAGATTGCACTGACTCGGACTGCAAAGTACAGGTTCCTGTACAGAGAAGAGGTGCATATTATTGTCTGAGATTCCCTTAACCTGCCAATGTCGTGTACAGCAAGTGTGTTTGTGGTCTGTCTTCTGTGGCAGACTCTTGTCAGAAATGGGTCTTTCAAAAGAACAGATTTGTGGCTGCTTGAGAGCTGGATTTATTCGGTATTCCCCAATGTGTTGCTTCTACCCAGTGGGCTATGGCCATGTCCCTGCCTAACCATCTCCCCCACAGCACTCACCCAGTCACAAACAATGTCGTTGACTTACACTTTCTCTCTCTCTCTCTCTCTCTCTGCCATTTTGCTCATATTTTCTTAAAGCTGGTCTCAGGCATGAACTGCAGGATCTGAATTGGTTTAAGTCAGTCCACTCCCAATGTAGAGGGATGTAGCTATGGCTATCCCAATGTTGAGGGATGTAGCTATGACTGTCCCAATGTTGAGGGGTGTAGCTATGGCTGTCCCAATGATGAGGGATGTAGCTATGGCAGCCCCAATGATGAGGGGTGTAGCTATGGCTGTCCCAATGTTGAGGGATGTAGCTATGACTGTCCCAATGTTGAGGGATGTAGCTATGGCTGTCCCAATGTTGAGGGGTGTAGCTATGGCTGTCCCAATGTTGAGGGATGTAGCTATGGCTGTCCCAATGTTGGGGGATGTAGCTATGGCTGTCCCAATGTTGAGGGATGTAGCTATGGCTGTCCTAATGTTGAGGGATGTAGCTATGGCTGTCCCAATGTTGAGGGATGTAGCTATGGCTGTCCCAATGTTGAGGGATGTAGCTATGGCTGTCCTAATGTTGAGGGATGTAGCTATGGCTGTCCCAATGTTGAGGGATGAAGCTATGGCTGTTCTATGTTTTCACATGGCCATGAGCAATAGGAAGAGTACACTTATTTGGTTAACTTTTTTTTTCCATTCCATGTTTTCCTTTATGATATGGAAGTTGATTGGTCATAGAACATCTAATTACTTTGATGCTCTCTAAAACAGTCCCTGTGGTCAAGCTGATGGATGACCATGTAGAATTCGAGATAATTCTGTTGAATATTGTAAGACTGTGTAGTCACACCTGTTTTAGGTTTGATCTGTAATGAAATGGAAAACCACCAATGTAGTGGAACAATATGTATTGAAGTAAACACATGCTCACTTGCCCAGTGCAAAACCAGGTGTCAAAGCCGGGTATCCAAGCTGGGTATCCAAGCTGGTATCCAAGAGGGGTATCCAACTGAGTAACCAAGCCGGGTATCCAAACTGGCTATCTAAGTTGGGTATCCAAACTGGGTATCCAAGTCGAGTATCCAAGCTGGCTATCCAAGTTTGCTGTCCAAGTTGGGTATCCAAACTGCAAACTGAGTGTGCCATTTGAAAGTATTGAACACCAACTCATCACTTGGGCAGAAAACTGGCAGCCTATTTGAGGAACCAGCTCTGAAGTTCAATGGCTCCACATGCAGATGAAGCCCATCCTCATGTCACCTTCATCTGGAATGAAATCTCTGGGGCAGATCCATAATGCCTGCCTTTACTTATCCAAATTACATAGAACAATCATTGTACCACATATAGTAGGATAAAATTGTAGTGTTTCAGACTTAAATTTGTGGAGAATCATTTAAACAGGTCAATCAAAATGTAGTTCTTCTAAATGTTTTTGCTTTTCTGTTGATGTTTAGATGTGCGTTTCATCTTACAAACTGTCACAAACTGAATTGGGAACTGAGTGAGCTCTGTATACAGTGTTTATTAGTACTAGAGTAAGTACTTGTGCTACGCATGGAATCTCATTTGGCCAGGTTTTGGTTCTGGGAACTGAATTTTTTATAATCTGTTTTTGCTAAAGAGCAACATCAGCAACCATTCTTGCTGTGGTATGTGTCTACTCCTGAAGAGTGAGTTTTATTTGGTGAGGTGCTTTGGTGATAGAGTGGATATGCACGAACATGCATACGTACATACAAACTGTTTTATCCTGACACACACAGAGGAAAAGGTGTAGCCAGATGAGCCCCTGCCCATGTTACTCCCAGAGTCAAGTTGTGCATGCACGCCAAGTTTTAGGTCTGTAGTTCCAAGGGTTGGTTTGGCCAAAATACCATTTTTGGCTTTTTATAGCCTTACACGAACACAGGAAGGGGTGTGGTCTTATAGACCTGGCAACACTGATCAGAAAAAAAAAAAAAAAAATATATATATATATATATATATATATTAATATATTATATAGGGCAGTTCCATGAGAAGTGAAACCAAGCGTTAAAATAAAAAAAACAAACTGTTTTATTCCAACAATTTAGGTATCATTGAGAAGGAAAACCTTCTAGTTTCTGAATATGTAACTAATTTTGTAATAACTTTAGTTTACAGAAAGTTATTGCCTTTCTTGTTGAGGGTCATAGCTGATTTTAAAAAAGGATAGTTTTGCTTGTAGCATTTCATAAGCCATATCTATAGAATTTAAATATTTTGCTTCGCATAATAGGTTGACTGAATCAGTTCTAGGTTTCTTTAGATGAGGTTAGCCTAAAATGACTGTGTTAATAAAATTTTCACTTTTATTGTACATTCTATCCGGTTTTCATCGGCATGTGCGTCCATCACAAAATAAAACCTTTATTTTTAATAGCATAAATTTGTTTTATTTTTATTATTTTCTGTTTAAGGTTATCAATAAGCTTCCCAATAGACACTTTTTCTGCTGTTTATTTTTAGATTTCTATTTTTGATATAGCCATAAAGTATGTGTTGGACGTACAATACTTGTGTACGTCCATCACGTATGTCCATCACGTACGTCCATCATGTACGTCCATCACGTAC
This sequence comes from Lycopodina hypogea, assembly GCA_963969325.1. Taxonomy (NCBI): domain Eukaryota; kingdom Metazoa; phylum Porifera; class Demospongiae; order Poecilosclerida; family Cladorhizidae; genus Lycopodina; species Lycopodina hypogea. The sequence goes on along the minus strand of OZ017783.1, from coordinate 30,308 downwards.
GTCCATCATGTACGTCCATCACATACGTCCATCACATACGTCCATCACAAGCATATATGTATTTTAGAACCATAAATCTAAAGCTGTGTGGCTGATAATTTTGGCCAATTTTTTCCCTTCCTCTTAGAGGGCATGCTGAAATAAAGATTTTATTGTGCTAACTCATTTCCTTTTATATATATATATATGTATACTAGCAGCATATACCCGGCGTTACCCGTCCAATATAAGCTAAAATCCAGAGTTGAACATGTCTTGCCAGTAAGAAAGGTGATGGTGGAGAAGATAGAGTTTTTCTGGCCAAAATTCCATTTTGGCTTTTTTTTTGTTACCATGGTAACCATTTTGTAAAATTTTTAGCCCATGCTTTAAGTTGGGTCAAAACCTATCACCATGCCGAGTTTCAGAGAAATCCACCTACCAGTTTGGCTGGAATGATGGTACAAGCATACAGACGGACAGACAGACAGACAGACAGACAGACAGACAGACAGACAGACAGACAGACAGACAGACAGACAGACAGACAGACAGACAGACAAATTCTGTTTTTTCCCAGACATGCCACCTGGCATAAAACCATCTCAGGGTGGGTCTCCTCCATCCCTAAAAGTTTGGTCGAAATCTAACAGAGGGATTTTGAGAAATGGACGAACATAGTTACATAGTCAGTTACATAGTTACATAGGTCTTCTAATATATATATGTATATATAGATATATATATATATATATATATATATTTTATTTATAGTGATTAATGCAGACACATACTAGCCTCTAGCCCTAACCCTAGCACTAAACATGTAGTATGTGCAAAAAAATTTTTGTGTTACTTTAAATTAACATAATGTAGACTTCCCTGCTCTGTCATATGTATTATATCCCACCACAAGTGCAACTTGACGAAAATTCCTTTAAAAGACAGTGTCCTCAGAAAATTTCATGTTGTTCGACACATCACAGGTCAAAATCCATCTAGACTTTTAACCTGCAGAGCTGCTGACACACACAACACACGCATGCACGAATGCACACACACACACACACACACACACACACACACACACACACACACACACACACACACACACACACACACACACACACACACACACACACACACACACACACACACACACTTTTTCTTCTGCAAGACCTCTCATTTTGTAAGAAGAATATATATATGTATATATATATATATATACATACAGTAGAACGTCAGAGTTACGAACCCATTGGGAAACTGGAGTGTTCATGACTCTGAAATGTTCGTAACTCTGAAATTATGGCATCATAATTATTTTATGAATTATAATATAGATTTATTGCTGTAATCTAAGACTATAAAATGAGTTCTCCATCTCCTAAATACTGTAACTTGATGCATACCTATTTGTCACTTGGTATTTTGCAATTATCCATCTGCTCCAAGACTTCTTTTTTTTTTTTCTTTTTTTTTTTTTCTTTTTTTTATTTTTATGTCATGCGGTTATGTCATCAGATTTACCTGGATAAAGCTGGTATAGCAACCTTGCTTTTTCCATTACCAAAACACCACTAATTGGTGTGCCCTTATGTCTTTCCTGAATAAACCAGTGGTGAATGGCTCTATCATGGGCATCATTATCATCTCTCCTTACCATACACCGATTTGTGAGAGAGCTATCATCCTGTGCTTCACCAGCAAATTTGATAATTTTCTCCCTTGAGTTCTTTATGTCAAACACAATGAATTTTCCCACTCCAATTCAGTGGCTAGGATGATATAGTGCTGCCTTGATCCAACTTCTTTAAAAGATCCAACTTCTGCTCAATAGTGAGAATAACTCTTTTACGTTTAGTAGATGAGCTAGAAGCCCTAGTGAACCTTGAATTTTAGCGTGGAACAACTGATAGCTGGAGGAAAGGAGAAAAATAATTCCAAGGAAGGAAAGGGTGAGAACAGCTGCAGCAAATGGGAGTGTGGGCATGCGCAAAAAGTTAGGAAAACAGAATAGTTGGTGGTACTCTTACTCATTTTTTTTTTTTCCCAGTTGGCTGTTCTGCCGGTCAGTTTGTAACTCTGGGGTTCCTAACTCTGGGGTTCCTAACTCTGGGGTTCCTAACTCTGGGGTTCTACTGTATATATATATATATATATATATATATATATATATATATATATGAAAGTAAAAATATTTTTTTGAAATAAAACTGGTGAGTAGTGATGACGTATCAGCAAAAAGTGCAGAAACAAGAATTCTCTGAGTGTATATTACAAAATTCCTTACTTCACTGATTCCTGTGACCTTAGAATTCTACTCGATAGTGTGACAGTTCTTGTTACGAAATTCCTGTAAACTTAGAGAAATATTCTACATGAGCAAGCTATGAGCAAAATGAAGAAGTGGGGCATCACATCTTACACATTACGTGAGAATGTGGAATCGATGAAGTATGGAATTTTGTAACATACACTGTCACAGAATTCTTGTTTCTGCACTTTTTGCTGACATATCATCCCTACTAATCAGTTTTATTTCAAAGAAATATTTTTCACTTTCACTTGTTTCCTTTAGTTTTTGCACACTGTCATATATATATGTATATATATATATATTTTTTAAATTTTTTTATTTTTTTTTTATTTATTTATTTTTTTTAATTTTTTTATTTTTAATTTTTTATTTAAAATTTTTTTAATTTTTTTAATGTGGCTGTAGCAGTAGTAGAAGCTGCAGTTGGTAGTGTAGAGCTTCAGAGAGAGAGAGACTTACTGTCAGCAATGTAGAGCTTCAGAGAGGCTCACTGCAAAAGCAGAATGAAGCAACAGTTAGCTAGCTGTAACAATGCTATGGCTAGCTGTAACAAATTTAGCTAAAGAATTTGACTTGCATTCAAGATTTGGAAGTGTAGTTCTGGTGGAGTTTCTTTATCTCAGAGTTGGGAGTTCATCCCTTTTTAAAATTTTATTTAATGATATTCAGCCTTGTGCATGAACTGGTTTTAAATTGTGCGCATAGTTGAATTGGTGGTCAAAATGGCGGCTTCAACTTAACACTGCATCTATTAGTCTGGATATACTTCGGTAGTTTGTTAGCATGGCGAAGCAAATGAAGTGGTCATGGACCTAGTCCAAAGAAATAGTGAGTGTTAGTATAACTATTACATGATTTGCTGTAGCCAGCTAGGCTCTAGCCCTGGAAGTGAAGAAAAGAAATAATAAGAAGAAAGATGAAGAACATTTGATGATTTTGATGAGTCTCTGCTTGCTACTTTAGCTATTGATTTGAAGGACAGAAATTATCTTGGTAGTTTGTGTTGCAGCTTATATGGATTGCAGGTGAGTTTTGTGGCCTAGGTTTGAGCCATAGCAGAGAAATTGAAGCTTTCATGTTGTATTAATCAGTGAGGCCGCCATTTTTTTTTGGCAATCATCCCTACTTAGAAAGTACTACCGTACTCTCTGATATATATATATATATATATACACTAGCAGAGGTACCTGAACCCTGTTAGGGATTATAAAGCCTAGTTCACAGTTCAAACCGAATGTACTGTGCTTTGTGTGCACTGTGAACAATTTTTTTTGGTCAGAATGAACTGCAGGGAATGTTTTCTTAACAACCAAATCTGAAACTGGACAATAGAACCAAGTTCTAATTTTACTATATGGACAGTATGAGAACTGTGCAGGCTTTACTCTAACATCCTCAGTCAGGGTAGACAACATTCCTAAAGTTGTCCTGCACTGCCAGTGTAGAATGTTTCACAAACAACACCCCATGTGTGAAGCTTGGTAGTGTGGTCTTAGCCCAACACTTGATATAGTTGAAACATATTGGAAGAAAATAGAGGAAGTGACAAAATCGAGACTTAATTGTGTGTCAATAAAAGCAGGGACTGTTGCCTTTTTAGTGATTTATTCTACAAAACCGAAGACCAGTATTTCAGTTATCTATTGGTATTTTGTAAACCACTGGCTATAAGGAGTAACCATAGTGCTGTGCCAACTTTCAGTACTCATAACCACCTGTCCACTTTAGAAAACTTGGAAATAAAAACCAAAATTTTTATGTATTTTTAAATTCCTTGAATATATTCCAAGCATCTTTTCAATTTTCAGTTTAGTGTGGAATGCCCTTTATAAAGGAATATTTCCCTCTTGAAAACAATGCTGCTGCCTTGCTACTCACCCTTAGCTCTCCTCTTCTGTGGTTAATACTGAGCTGCCACAAAGCATGCCACACAGATCCCTTCACCAACCCCCTTTCCTACCCCAACCTTTTAAATGTAGCTGCTGTTTTAATACAGCTGCCCGGCCATATTTGTCAGTTCATTCCTCTGAAGCCCAAAATTAATATTTCTTAAAATAATTAAGCTAATCATAGCCTGAAGAAGTAATTTTCTTTCTCCTGATACATGTCTAGACTGTGTACATTTGATGTAGAGCCTATTGGCCCCAGTAGTAGATGGGCATCCACACAAATACAGTATTTTAAACTCAGAGTCAATTAAAAGTAAGAAAGTGGAAAGGATATGAGTGAGGAAAAATGGAGCAAAAAAACACTGGGGGGGGGGGGGAAGTTGAAAGTTGAAAAAAAAAAGGGAAAAATGGGGGGAGGGAGAAACTTGGAAAAAAATAGTCTTGGGGGATTCGAACCTGGGACTTTCTTTATATGGAAACTTAATTTCTTTTTTCCCTCCAGTGGAACCACTTTTCAAAAATGTGTCTGATGAATAACTCATGCCACCTGACCCTCTGAATATCCACACCAATTAGGTCCAGTTTTGACCAAAACTAGGGGCATTGAAGCTCAGTGTACAAACAGGCACACCAACAATATATATATTTATATAGATGCTTAATAAACACAACCAATGATGTTGTGATTCATTTGTGCTGTCCTTTCATACTTCATAGGAACTGGAGATTCTGGAAAGAGCACTTTTATCAAGCAGATGCGAATAATTCATGGAGGAGGCTACTCCGAGACTGACAGACGCAAGTTTGTGATCCTGATTCACAGGAACATTTACACAGCTATGATCATCCTGCTGACTGCCATGGAAGAGCTGGACATTCCTTTCCAGACTGAAGAGGCCCTAGGGGCTGTCCCTGTGCTCACCAACATCATACCTGACTGTGCGCAGGAGATTACGCACAAGCTGAAGGTTTTGATTGCTGCCGTCTGGGCTGATGAAGGCATTCAGACGTGCTTCTCAAGGAGACGGGAATTTCAGATCTCTGATTCAACTAAATAGTTGAGTTTTTTCTTTTTTGTTTCTTTCGATGTTCGTCTGTCTGTCTGTCTATTTATTTTTTGTTATTTGCTAGTTTATTATCCTTGTCTTTGCATTTTGTTCACTTATAGTTACCTTGATGACTTAGAACGCATTACCACTCAAGGTTATCTGCCAACTCAGCAAGATGTTCTCAGAGTGCGTGTACCAACTACTGGGATAAATGAATATCCGTTCACTATCAGCAAAGTGTCTTTCAAGTGAGCGCTATGCCTATAGTAGTGGTCATATTCCTAATTATTGCCACTCTTGTATCCCATCCTCTCTTTACTTCCTGAATGTTTATATATAATCTAATTGTTTTTATGACACTTTTCCTGTAACATCATGTTACAAACATAACCCGTAGTTGTGGTTAGATTAATTATTAAGACTTTAAAATAAAAAAAAAGCCTTCAAATTCTTCTCTGTAGTAGTAGTGATGCTTATACACAAGTTGATTAGTGGAAGAAGGCTTCTGATGTTGTGGAGGCTTTGCTTGTGTAGTTAAGTGGGTTAGTAGGTGGCTTCTGATGTTATGAAAATATTTCATGTAGATGTGTTAGTGGATTATTAAGTGGCTGCTGGTGATATGGAGATTAACACCAGCAATTACGGTAGACATCTGTTACCGGCAGTTATGGTGGGCATCTGTTGCCTGCAGTTACGATGGGCATCTGTTGCCAGCAGTTACGGTAGGCATCTGTTGCCAGCAGTACAGTAAGCATCTGTTGCTAGCAGTTATTGTGGGCATCTGTTGCAGAAGTTACAGTGGATATTTGGTGCCAGTAGTTACCATGGGCATCTGTTGCCAGCAGTTATGGTAGGCATCAGTTTGCCAGCAGTTACGGGGGGCATCTGTTGCCAGCAGTTATTGTAGGCATCTGTTGCCAGCAGTTACAGAAGGCATCTATGGCCAGCAGTTATGGTGGGAATCTGTTGCTAGCCGTTACGGTAGACATCTGTTGCCAGTAGTTACGGTGGGCGTCTATGCCAGAGTATATGCATGTGTTTTTTTGGTGAATAACTTGTTTAGTGTGTGTTCATTTTTTTTTTGTGTTATTAAAGAACAAATAGTGACATCAATAGGGGACTTGCATGATTACGTCACACACAACCTGCCACGCCTACTTATGGTATCAGTGAATCTCCAGCCCCATAGAAAATGTATTAGCATTCACAACCTGCAATGATATTTTTGAGAATTGCAATTGCAAAATAGCTCCTGCTTTCACCATACTGCAGGAATAGAAACTTTATGAAATTTCCAGCGTGCTCGTATCATATTCCAGATAAATCCCCTAGATAAATCCCAGCATGAAAGTGAAGATGGATTGGTGCAATATGGCCAGGAGCCTGCCCAGATAATTGTAGGAACTTGTTGGTTGGTGGCAGTAGCGGTGAGTGTCACACAGTTATCAGACACAGTGTCACAGACAAAATAGCTACTAGTTTTTTTTTCTCTAAACACTTTTTTAGGCAGCACCTCATTTCCAAGAATTTCTGGATTGTCACTGGTGATGCCTGACAGGGTTCTGAAAAGTATTGCAGCTTCTTGGCCAATATTAACCCTAGCAACCCTCTGAAGCTGACCGCTTCTGCCACCTACCTTAGAGTTGTGAGAACTAGCAGCAAACTCGCTGGCCAGTTCTTAACTAACCTTTCTTTCACTTTCACGCATCAATTTTTACACCAGTATAGCTCGGAATATTCTAGAATTTGTTATCATCACGGTGAAAATTTCATAAAGTTTCTATTCATATAGCATGGTAAAAGCAGGAGTTATTTACCAGTTGCAGTTCTCAAAAACATCATTGGTAGTCATGAATCCCAATACATTTTCTATGGTGTGGGTGGTTCACTGATACCATAAGTAAGCGTGGCAGGTAGTACCTGATGTAATCATGCAAGTCCCCTATTGCTTGCAGTACTTTTGACCTCAATAATACATTACATTGTCCTGAATCCACTAAATCTGGAGTACACACGTGTGATCATATTTTGTAAGTGCGAATTTGTATAAAACAATCATCTTTACAGTGACATATTGACTGTGGTTTGGGTTTTTTTTTGTTGTCAATAAATTTTTGTGGGTGAACTAAATTACGAAAATATATCTTGTAAAATAATTGTGAAATAGAATAATTAGATCATCATCTGATACAAATTTGTATTCATATATGATTGCACACATTCTTGTGTGTACCAACCTGTGTTCACTGTTACTTTATTAGGAGGGATTTTATTGCTCTTGATAGTAAAAGATTAAAATTGGGTACACACGCACACATGCACACACACACATACACACACACACACACACACACACACACACACACACACACAATAATAGAAAATAGTTAGAAAGATTCCTTCAAAGGAGGTGGTATATCTATCTATCTATCTATTTCTGTCTGTCTGCCTGCCTACCTGCCTGTCTGTCTGTCTGTCTCTATCTATCTATCTATCTATGTATCTATCTATCTATCTATCTATCTATCTATATATATACTGGGCATCCAGAATCTAGTCATCTGCTATATACTGGGCATTCAGTCATCTGCAAGAACAAAAAAGTTAGGATTGCTTTTCTCCATGCTCGTCTCACTTGCAGTAGTACTGTTTTGTTATATGGGATGGCCATTAAACCTGCTCACAGCCTAGTCTGGCAGAACACTCCTTCCAAATATGATAGGAAATTTTTTGGTTTCCAAGGCACACCAATTTGGTTCACTTCCCCATGAATTCATGGGAAACCGTAGTTCAGGTGTATTGCATTGGCATGTTTCTTTTTCTTTTTTTTATATATTTAGGGGGAAAAATATCACCTGAATTATAAGCCAGAGAGGCTTAAAACTCAATTAAGCTGTTTCAAGCATTGATTTGTGCAAATGAACCACCAACTGAAATACTGTAAAAGCTGACACTTTACTGAAGATTTTAAGGGGGCGTTATACAGTTTTTATTGGAAAAAATATATCTTTTTTTTTATTTTTTATTTTTTTATTTTTTTAAATTTTTTATTTATTTATTTATTTTTTTTATATCAAAATGTGCCTACACACCTGTTCTAGCTAATTTCCAAATCTGGGAGTATTTGGATGCTTCATTCTGAAGATACAGCAAGTTTTATCAATGCACCTCACCTACATGTAGTCTCGCCCACCAGACAGATAATGTAGGTGAGGCGATTCCAGAATAACTAGCAGAAATGAGAAAGTAGCCTTATTCTGTTGCAAAAATGGCGTAGTTGTACAAACTTATTATTACCACATCTTTACTCCTGATTTTTTCAAAACATGTTTTTTAAAGTTTTTAAAAAATTTTATTGGGCACGGGGGGGGGGGGGGGGGGGGGAAATCATATTCCAGTGGTCAGTCTGGTCACATCATTAAATTCAACATTTTACATACCATATTATAGCTGTTTGATCTGTGTTAGGGCAAAAGCTTTTTTTCTTTTCAAAGTGCCACTTACTTCTATGGGTGAATATTTGGCCATACTTTACCTTTTTTTATGATTCAGCCTCATTAATCCCAGAATGCAGTAATTAACTGAAATCATTTGCTCATAACTAACCTCAAGTGGCATTACGACCACACTCTAAGTGGCTAGTGTTGTCTTGGTGACATTGCTTTTATATGATTTTTAAGAGGCTGGGGATGAAGGGACTTATATACATCTATAATTTCAATGAAATTGTAGGTATGTGTACAATAAAGTATATCATTAGAAATCACAAAGAACAAAGTACAGCTTGGTACCACAATTACCTGCATTAGTTGAAAGCTAACAAAGTTGTAAGCGTCATAAATGGATCAAACAATCATGGTATAGCGCCCCCTTATCGATATGGTAGCCAGCTTTAACTCAATTAGAACTATAGCTCATACACAATATTGGCTGGCTACTTAATTATAATTAAAAGAAATTTATAAAAAAATACAACAAGAACACGTTCTTCTGTCTGTCTGTGTTTATGGTAAAGGGTCAACACCAAAACACCCTGTTTTTCAAGAAGAAAAATTTTTTTGTGTAACTTATAACCAAGAAGAGAAAAGAGGAACTAAGAAGACACTATTTCACCATTGTTTTATTATGGTGACGGATTCAGAAAAAATGCAGAGAAGTTTTGAAAGATTATCATAGAATTCTATATATTTTTTCTACTTCAAACTATCCACTGCTAGCACCTTTTGTGTAACCAGTCATTTCTCTACCTTAAAATGATTACTGAAGTTTCTTTTCCTAGAAAATACTATTTTTTACTTCCTCAGTTATATCTGGTCAGTAGTGGTGATAGGAATGGATGCAGCTGTGGAATTTGTTGCCTGTTTTTATGCTCTCTGAGATATCTGGGGGGGGGGGGGGGGAGGAGGAGAGAGAGAGAGTGGGGGCATTTGCCCCATATGTCCCCCCCCCCCACTCAAAGGATCTAGTATATATATACAGGGCATTTCCATGAGAAGTGAAACCAAGGCTTAAAATGTCAGATCTGTTAAATTCCAACTTTGGTGTCATTGAAAAGGAAAAACCTTCTAGTTTAATGAATTTATATCTAATTTTGTAATACCTTTAGTGTGCAAAAAATTATTACCCTTTTTGTTCCATACCATTGGTAATTTTAAAAAATGACACTTTTTACTTGTAGCATGTCATAAGCGATATCTATGGAATTTGAATACTTCTCTTCAGTAAAATAGGTTAACTGAATCAGTTGTAGGCTTCTTTAGATGAGGTGTGCATAAAGTGAGTTTATTTGAAAAATTAAATTCTCGCTTTTATTACACGTTCTTTCAGGATTTCATTGGCATGTATATCTGTCACAAAATAAAACCTTTATTTTCAATAGCATAAAATTTTTTCTATTTTTTATTATTTTCTATTCAAGATTATCAATAAGTTTCCCAATAGGCACTTATTCTTCTATTTATTTTTGGAGTCCTACTTTCAATATAGCCATAAAATATGTGATGGACATACAATATTTGTGTATGTTCATCACGTATGTCCATCACCGGCATGTATGATGTTTATGTGAATAAATCACTGAAGGTACAATTTGAGCTGTTTTGGTTTAAACAATACTGGACTTATGGTAACCAATTTACAGGAAAAAAGAACAGCAATGCATGTAATGATACAGCATCTTGCTGCCTGGTTATATCTGTCATGTGATCCATAGTAAAGTCATACCTACAATGTTTCGCCTGCAAAATGCCCAAGTGTTTAAAGAAATGACTGTACCATCTTAGTCTGAGTTACTACGCTAAGCTATAAGGAAAGGCAGGCCAAAAGGAGGGCAGACATCAAGGACAACCTGAAGTTTATCAATCTTACCATTATTTAATACAGGCAATATAAGCCACTCAAAGATGAGCAGCAAGAGAAGCATCAAGTACTGCAGAAGTAGAGAAGCACCATTCCAAAGAGATGCAAGTATCAGAGATTATCATGCAAAAAATTAATAATCACAAGCTCAGAGAGGAGCTAGCCACTGAGTCTTCTCCTTATTGCTCAAATAAAGCCTTGGTGAAGCTTTGGAAAGAGCACAGGCTTAATTTCCTCTATCCTTCCAGAGCAGCAGAACATTGTGGACATTCCTTTTTTGACTAACTGCAGCTAACATAATGAGCTGTGCTATGCAACGTGCCTAGAACTAAGGAATTGCATTCTCAAGTAGTGATATAATATGTTACAATTTACAATATATAAGAAAAAAACTTTAAAAAGTCAAACATGCAGTTTGTAAATTTCCAAAATTCTTATTACAAAGTTATTCCAACATTGTACATGTGGAGGTTATTGTTTTTCATAAAAGTGGTACTAGCCTGGAAATGGTCTGATCCTATTGACAAACATTGTCGATGATCTTATATGGTACCTACAAGTGTGAAATGTAATCATTCCCCCCCCCCCCCCCCTTTCATGTTATAAGAAAGTGATTTTGTACAGTGGTCCCTCCATATTAAGACATCCATGGGATCACTTCTAACTGGTCTTACTATGCATATAAATGTTTGCACTATGATGGTGCAAACATCTATAACATGCAATCCTAGACCGTTTTGTGATTCTGGTTATAGTTCTTGTGCTAGAGTTCTTGCAAATGCAGGCACAATCGGCTGAAGAAAGACAGTTTGTAGTTATGCTAGGAGTTCTTGCAAATGCAGAACTCTAGCTTCCAAATGCAGGCACAGTTGGCTGAATAAAGTTTTTTGGTTAGCTTAGTTAGGAGCATTCTGCAAAATTTGTCGTAGGAGGGATCAGCGTTCTTCTCAGAAGACAGGTGGAGCATGAATTACGAAGCCTTTCAAAAATTGGAAAAAAGTAGTAGAAACGATGCTTGCCCATTCCAAGAGTGAAGCTCACATTCAATAATCTGAAGCTGAAGTGCTAGCAGCCAAAGCTGGATCTATTTTACAGCAACTGCGGAGTGTCACAGAAGAGCAGAGGATAAAAACAGGAAGGGTATTAGGCACTTCTGCAATCTACTCACCTCCTTGCACGTAATCATATTCCCCACACCACAAATTTTGCTTCTCTTGTTGATTTAAGTGTAACCTGATAAAAACCTTGAAGCAACAAACTTAATTTATGATATGCATACACTTGACTTTGGGAGTAACATGGGCGGAATCCCTCCTGGTTACACCTTTCCATTGGTGTGTAATGTGAAAAAGTGCCAAAAACAGAAATTTCTGAATAATGCTTGAACCAAAGGAGTTAGATCTACGAACACACTTTAATATTTATTTTGGTTTGTGAGTATGTGTGTCTAGTCATCACGGCTCAACACTTAGACTAAAAAGGCTGAAATTTGGCAAGTATTCTCCAAGGACCGGGTGAGGATTATTAAACACATGTAGGCATGGTAATGGGTGTAGTTTAGTCATAGCCACACACAGGAAGTCATTTTGGCTGAAGAAAGTTAATCAAGGACCGATCAGGCAAAAATTTGGCGTGTGGTCTCCAAATACCAGGGAAAGCAATATTAACCAGATATGGGTGTGGTCTGGCCACATGCACTGGAAGTTGTTTTGGCTATTAAAAGCTAATCAAACGACCAGCTACACTGAAATTTGGAATGAGACTTCCAAGCATCTGGGTAAGCATTACTAATCAAATGTGTGCATCAATGGGTGTGGTTTGGTCATTGTCATACCCATAGGACATCATTATGCCTTCCAAAAACTCATTTATGGACTAATCAGGCTGAAATTTGGCATATGGAGTCCAAGTAACTGGTTGAGCATTATTAACTACAATTAGGTGTGGCAATGTATGTGGTTTGGTATTAGCCACACCCTCAGGAAGTAGTTATGGCTGCCAAAAGCTAATTAAAGGGCCAACTATGCCGAAACATGAGTGGCTTCTATAAGTTTGTTATTGAAGTTGGTCGGGCAATGCCAGGTATATGCTGCTAGTATATATATAAAAGCTTAGTTCTGTCTGTCTGTGTCGTGGAATTTTGAAAACCGCTTGACCGATTGGGATGAAATTTGGCATGAGCCCTTGGGGTGGGTGTGGGATGGTTATTACATGATTATTACATGATTAAAATTTGAATTACTGTATTTTTAGAGTATCTATCTATTTATCTTTTTTCTATTTGTGCATGACCACTGAGATTTACAGAATCGCTGGGCCGATTGGGATGAAATTTGGTATGAGCACTTTAGTTGAGGGTGGGATGATTATTGCATAATTAAATTTTTTGAATTGGCGTATTTTTGTGTATCTATCTATCTTTTTCTATTTGTGCATAACCTTTGGGATTGGGAGAACCAATGGGTCGATTAGGATGAGATTTGGCATGGGCATATGGGGTGGGTGTGGGATAGTTATTACAAAATTACATTTTGAATTCCATTATTATCTTTTTCAATTTGTGCATAACAGCTGTGATTTAGAGAACAGCTATGCAGATTGAGTAGAAATTTGGCATGAGGACTTGGGGTGGGTGTGGGATGGTTATCAGTTACTTGCACTGTGTCTGGGATCAGCTTGGGTCGATGCATTATGGAGCAATTTGACTCTTTCACCTGATGAAAACTGGATTGCTTCAAATATTGTACAGTAACATTATTTTCTCTGACACTATTTCTATCGGTTGAATGGTCCAGTGCACATTATTAAGTAGGAAATTGTGTGTTTATTGAATTATCTTATTTCAGAATGGTTGATGTTGGAGGTCAAAGATCAGAACGAAGGAAATGGATTCACTGTTTTGAGAATGTCACTTCTGTTATGTTTCTAGTGGCTCTATCAGAGTATGATCAATCTTTACATGAGATAGATGATGTAAGTCAATCAACTCTTAGTATTTTGTGTGTGGTAGTGAGAAATATGTTTTGTGTTGTGCAGAAAGTTAACAGAATGATTGAGAGTTTGTCTCTGTTTGTGAACATTGTCACCTATCGATGGTTCACCAAGTCGTCCGTAATACTGTTCCTCAACAAGAAAGATCTACTGGAAGAAAAGATAATGACCTCTCATCTTGCTGACTACTTCCCAGAATTCACAGGTACACTTAAATGTCATCTGACTAGAATTAAATTTAGAATTCTGGTCAGTGGCATGTACAGAGAGTAATCCATGCTTCAAACACAACAATAACATAAAGTATGTGTCAGTCGAGTGACAGGGACATCTCCTCTCCCCTAACACTCACTTTATATGCCACCCTGCGAGAGCCAATCATCTCACCTCCCCAGAATATTGGAGTTCCAGTTAATTTTCTAGCCTTTAGCCCTAACCCTGATTCTAACTCTTAGCCCTAACCCTAATTCTAACCCATAGCCCTAACCTTGATTGTAGCATTTAGACCTAACCCTGTTTTTAACCCTTAGCCCTAACTTTGGTTTTAACTCTTAGCCCTAATCCTGATTATAGCCCATGGCCCTAACCCTGATTCTCACCCTTTGCTCTAACCCTGATTCTCACCCTATGCTTTAACCCCAATTCTAACCCCAATTCTAACCCCAATTCTAACCCTTAGCCCTAGCCCAATTCTAACCCAAAGCCCTATCCCTGATTCTAATATTTAGCCCTATTCCTGTTTCTTAATCTTCACCGTAGCCCTGATTTTAACCCTTAGCCATAATCCCAATTCTAACCCTTAGCCCTAACCACAATTTAACCCTTAGCCCTAACCCCAATTTAACTCTTAGCTCTAACTTTGATTCTAACCCTTAGCCCAAACCCAGATTCTAACCCTAACCCTGATTCTAACCCTTATTCCTAACTATGATTCTAGCCCTTAGCCTTAACCCTGATTCTAACTCATAGCCCAAACCCAGATTCTAACCCTCATCCCTGACCATGATCCTAACCCTTAACCTTGATTCTAACAATTAGCTCTAACCCTGATTCTAACCCTTAACCTTTAGCCATAATCCTGATTCAAACCCTTATCCCTAACCCATATTTCAACCCTTAGCCCTAGCCCCAATTCTAACCCTTAGCCCTAGCCCTGATTCTAACCCTTAGACCTAATCCTGATTCTTGCCCTTAACCCTAATTCTAACCCTTAGACTTAACACCAATTCTAACTCTTAGCCCTAACCCTGATTCTAACCCTCAGCCATAGTCCCAATTCTAATCCTTATCCATATCCCTGATCCTTACCCTTAACCCTATTAACCCTTATTCCTAACCACAATTCTAACACTTAGTCCTAACCCTTATTTTTACCCTTAACCCCAATTCTAACCCTTATTCCTGACCCTGATTCTTACCCTTAACCCTAATTTTTAATCCTTAGCCGTAGCCCTGATTCTTACCCTTATCTCTAATTCTAACCCTTAGCCTTAACCCCAATTTTAACCTTTTGCCCTTAACCCTAATTCTAACCCTTATCCCTAACCCTGATTCTAACCCTTAGCTCTAACCACAATTCTAGGTCCAATATGAGAGTATCAAAATTATCAATGTCATATTCATATATTTCCTCTAAAATTTGTGCAACACACCACCTCATTGATGAAGAAAACTGAGCTTCAAAAAATTGACTTCCGAGGAGTGCAATTTTTTTAATGATGTCACAAGGGGGACAGCTGTGGCAAAAACTCAATGTAAGTGATAAGCTACTTCAACAAACAACTATTTCTGGAGTTAGAATGCAGGATTCTAATGGTAAGTCCAGGAGTGGTAGCAGCACATTAACACCTATGAAGATAGCAACTGCAAAGAAGAACTTTGAAGTAGTGAATCTGAAGGAATAAAGCCCTGTCCACACTGCATACTAAAACCGGTTTCACCTGTGCCTGAAACGGATTCGATGCGTCCACACTACATCTGGTTTCATCCCAACAGGTTCCACCCAGTTTCACCTGAAACCTCCAGAAGGGTAGGCTTCAAGCAGCTCAGATATATTGAACATACCTGTGGCTTTATTGCTGATGTTCGGTGTTAGGGGTTTATCTGCTAACAGCTCTCCCCCCCTGTGTGATGACATTGCGGAGGGAAAAAGACAGAACAAAGTAGCACAGGAGAAAATAAAATATCCCGTTTCTATCTGAGGTAGAGGACTACCAATTAATCAGCCCAGCCAATTATTCAGCCCACCCAAATGATGTGGAGCGGGTTCAGTACTATGCTAGTGTGGACACAAAAAAACATTAGGAACCAGGTATTGCTGGAGAGAGGTACAAACCCGTTTGTAGTATGGACAGGGCTAGAGTGAAGAAGTTTATCCCTTGGGAGAGTGCAATAATTTCTCATAACTTCAGATCCTATTGACACTACTCTACAGCTTCATCCAGCTCTGATTCTGGTACAGAAAATGAGAATTAAAAACTTTCTGATGTGCTATGATTAAGTCTAGCTATTAGAGAAATCCTTTTTAGCTTTTGCTACTTTCAATATGGAAGTAGATATTTAATAGCCAGCCAGCTATATAGCAAACTGTACAATTGTTCTTTTGCACTTGGTTAGAACATTTATAGCTAATATATTATATAATGTTCAATTATTAGGGCAATTACTAGTTATAAATTTTATAACCAAGTGTAAAAAAAAAAGAACAGTCACCCATTGAGCTAACTATCCGAATCAGAGCTGGATGAAGCTGAAGAAGAATCAGTGTCACTAGGCTTTGAAGTTATGACAAATTATTCCACTTTCCAAAGGGACCTCTCCACTTATTCCTTCAAAAAAGCTGGGTCTTCAGATTAGCTACTCCTCAGCTCTCTGCAGAAGGTATCTTGCTAGGTATCAATGTGCTGCTGCCACTCGTGGACTTACCGGCAGAATTTGGCCTCCTATCTCCAAGAATTGTTTAAGTTTGTTGAAGTAGCATATAACGTTCATTGACTTTTTTCTGTAGTTATCCCTCTTGTGCTGTCAATGAAGAGTTAACACCCCACAGGAGGTACATTTTTAAGCTAGTTTTTTCTTCATGAATATTAAAAAATTTTTTTTTTTTTTTTTTTAATACCAAGTTAAGCAGTAAGGAGACAATAAAAAAAGAATATATTTTTTTCCAATTCGATTACCCTGTAAGTAATATTTTTGAAGTCTAGGAACCTTAATCCACATTTGGTGGACACAATTTCCCTTTGATATTTTAGCCCACTTTTTACACACAAAAGAAACATACTTTCGACATCAGGATACTCATTATATCTAACCACTCTCATTTGGTTTCAGCATTCAATTACTCACATGTGTGGGTGTGGTCTGCACTCACGTTTGGTTGCATTCAGTCACTGACATTGAGGGTGTGGTCTGCACACACATTTGGTTGGATTCAATCATGGACATAGCCTTAGCCCTTGCCCTAACAAAGAGAAGAACTTTTAATTATGCAGCAATGCTGATGCTGCATTCATTACTACATTTTCTTAAATTGAGAGGGTGCTACACCATATTTGGAATCCATAGCCACTGAAACAAAGAAGCTTTTTTTTAATATCTTAACATTGCGTTATTCAACTACTAAAGGATCATAGCTGAGATGTAGATATGTGAGTACATTAATGTATAAATTAATGAAGATTTATGTCAAAAGTATGTTCACTAGTATCTCTAATTCATGATAAGGAAGCCAACTATAATTCCAGCTGCTCAAGTAGCACTTACAGATAGCTGTTTGCTTATAGCTGTGAAGTTGTGACGTCAAACTTAGATCTGCAATGACCTAGATATGTCCAAGCAGTGTCACAATCATAACATTGAATGTGCACAAAGATAGAACTGATCAATTAATTTAGTTTAGTGGAAATTGGCAATGAATTTATCAGATAATCTTGTTACTCAGAAAATTTTTTGTTTGTTTGATGTAATAAAACCTATTTAGACCTGTAAAATCTGATAATTGCAAAAATCCTAGTAATAACTATGCATATTTTGTTATCCTAGCCCTAGCAAGTTCACATCAGGGCAGTAGACACTAGTCAACTGACCGAAGTATGTTTAAATAGACCAGGTTTTTCTCCTTATTAATCCCCCTCCCTCCCATGTGTTTACCTTCTCTATGTGGTGGGCCTGATGGTTATTAGGTGACTAGCAAATAGCCCTAGCCCTAAGTTTCTAAAATACAGTAAATACTGCTGTTCTCCTTCTTGCAGTTGGTCATGTTTATATTCTGTGTAGTTCCCCCAACTTCTGTTAAATATTCTCATTTTCCTTTCTTAGTTCACGTGTTGATCCTCATCATTCCCCTCCCTAACATGTGCTCTGATTCTGATTGTCACCATTTGAACAGATGGTCATTCCCCTTCCCCCTTCCCCCCTCGATCATGCATGTATAATAATCCTCCTCTGTCTATATTGATCCTTTTTTTTTCTCTCTCCCTCTCATGTGCCCTGATTTCAGGTCCAAAGCATGATTACTTGCAAGCTCGTGAATTTATAGCGAAGATGTTCATTAACTCTCACCCTGAGCGCAGTGCAGATATCTATCCACACTTCACCTGTGCTACCGACACAGAGAACATTAAGTTTGTATTTGGTGTAGTCAAGAACCATATCCTTCAACAGCACATCGTGGAAGTGATTCCTGGACTATGAACTATGATGTATGCAGTTTTCATGAGTTGCTGTTTATTTTAACATTCTTTTCTCAGTCAATGTTTTCAGTATCACGACTTGAATTCAATCTGCTGTTTTTTTCCCTTCAAAGATTTTGCCTGATTTCTCTATTAAAAATTTTCATTATCTACAATTGTATACTTGACATCACTGTGTTGCTGTTTTGATCTTCTTCACCTTTTTGCAAGATTTATTCTTATTAGAATCCTCACATATTTTATTTCTTTAACTATTCACTGTAATTGGTGAGCCAATCAAAGCCTCACTGAAGAGGTTATTGGAAGTTTTTTTCACCAATTTATCAATTCTGAACAAAGGGAGGAATCAGGTTTTTGCAGCAAATTTAGTGTTAGTGCCTGTCTGTTCAAAACTTGGGCTAGGGCTAGGGCTAGGGTTTGGGTAGTCAGTAGGACTATAGTGAGTCCTCCCCTTGTCAGAAAACAACTCGCCCCTGGACGGCAGGAGCCCACCCCAGAGTAAGTTACCAGTCAAATATTCAGACAAAAAGTAGTATCATGAATTATAGCGACATGTTTTGTCCTATGGGTGGACTCATCAGGCTAAGGACTGGTGGGGCTGTGCCCTCTTTATAGTGACAAGTGTGTGGTGAAAGTATGTGGTGGGGATGGTGGTTGCTGGTTAGCAAGCACATGCCCCCTTGACAATGGGGAAATTAAATTAAAGCAAAATGACAGACAACAAAAGAACAGACAACAATGAAGAGAAGGAAAAAAAAATAGAATTAACAAAATTAACCATGTGCAGCACTCAAATACCAAACGCCTCATGACCTAGGGATTGCCTTAGGGGTGGCAGATCACCTGGGAGGGGGTAACTGCAGCAATATAAAGAGAGAGAGAGAGAAAGGAAAAAAAAAAAATAATGATAATAATATCTAAATAAATAATAAATAAACAAATTATAATTAACAAAATTAACCATGTGCAGCACTCAAATACCAAACGCCTCATGACCTAGGGATTGCCTTAGGGGTGGCTGATCACCTGGGAGGGGGTAACTGCAGTAATATATAAAGAGAGAGAGGGGGAAAAAAAAAAGAAAAAAAATATAATAATAAATAAATAATAATAATAATAATAATAATAATTTATTTTAACCAAAGCAAGGGATAGAGTGGTGACTAATGTGGATCAGCACCTCTAGGGTGAGGAGGATCCCAGCTTGTGACCATTAGTATGAATCAAGCAATGAAGGGGATGTAAAGTTAAAGTGTATGTTTGTGTGTGCATATGTAGCAGTCAATGAAGGGGACATAATGATAAAGTGTATGTTTGTGTGCGTGCGTGAAACATTACTGTCCGATGTGATGCTGTGGAGGTGCAGGCTGGAGCATCTTGGGGTAGATGTTCTACAGCAGGTCTCCTCCTGGTGGGGTAGAGAAGAGGTGTGGTCAGGGAGGTGAGTTGGAGAGGTGCAGGCTGGAGCATCTTGGGGTAGATGTTTTACAGCAGGTCTCCTCTTGGTGGGGTAGAGAAGAGGTGTGGTCAGGGAGGTGAGTTGGAGAGGTGCAAGCTGGAGCATCTTGGGGTAGATGTTCTACAGCAGGTCTCCTCCTGGTGGGGTAGAGAAAGTGTGGTCAGGGGGGTGAGTTGGAGATGGAGAGGTGTGGTAGGTGGAGATGTTCCTCTTTGGTCCTGCTAGGGCTAGGGCTAGGGCTAGGGCTAGGGCTAGGGCTAGGGTTCTTTTTAGGTACTGATTTTGACCTCCTCTTGCTTGACACGCAGGTTCCTGTCTGGATGTCACGGATGACTAGTCTGGTCTGGCGTGAGCCTGAGCGCAGTTGGCGTGACATCTGTACTTTAGCTTGTCCAGCTATTTCCCACTCCCGATGAAGGTTGGAAAACAGTTCAAAGAAGAAACAAATATATGTTGGCAACGTTTCGCTCTTGAGGAGCTTCTTCAGGCCAATATTTGAATTTTGAACACTGGACCGAGCATGGGCAGTGGGCCCTTATCTAGTGTGTGCAGCGTGTGTGGGTGCAATGTGATTGGATGAATTAGAAATTAAAAATTAAAAATTAGAAATTAAATTTAAATGAATTAGGGAAGTGGGTGAGTGGTTAAATGAATTAATGGTTAAATAAGTTTGTATTTGAATAACTAATAAAAGGTGAGTTGCTAAGTGATTTTAGATTTAACTAAGTATGAGGCTAATGTTCTATTGTGAAGGAAGGCTACTGAACTTTGGAAGGGCCAGTCATGCTGGCCTTTCATGGCCTTTCTAATTTTGCTTGGTTGGAATGCCGGGTGGTAGTTGCAGTGGAGTCTAATAATGTCTTTGTAAAGTGTTTTCTTGTTGGTGTTCCCTTGGAGAACTGCCTGTCTCTTTTGATAAGGGTGTCTTTCCTCCAGTCTTGTAAGTAACTTCTTTGGGTATCCCCTGCCTCGGAGGTGGGCGTGGAGCAGAGCCACATGGTGACTGTACGTTTGGGGGCTGCTGCTCAGCCTGAGCAGGCGTATGAGCTCCCCCGTGACCAGACCTGCATGCACGTGGGGTGGGTGGGAGGAAGAGAAATGTAGGTAGGAAAAAGTATTAGTGGGTTTGTAGTGTGGTTGTATGTCCAGGGTACCAGAGGATTGGAACCTGGGGCCTTTGTAGACGTTCATGTCTAAGAAGTCAATAGAGTGCATGTTGTATTGGAGAGTAAAGTTGATGGTCGGGTGGCCAGTATTGAGGAAGTCTACAAAGTCACAGAGTTGTTGGAGGGAACCCGGCCATAGAAGGAAGATGTCGTCAATGTAGCGTTTCCAGAGGAGAGGCACAGGGAACCTGGTTGAGGCCTGACGGAGGAGGTCCTCCTCCACATCTGCCATGAAGAGGTTGGCGAATGTGGGGGCCATCCTGGTCCCCATGGCAACTCCTCTGATCTGTTTGTATGTGTGTGCATTGAACTCAAAAATGTTGTGGTTTAATATAAATTTTAACATGGTCTTCATAACATGCGGGGGAATGGGTGGGTGCATGGTGGATTGCATGTACCGTCGTGTGGCAATATCAATGCCCTCTTGTTGGGGAATGACCTCGTAAAGGGATTTGACGTCTAGTGTCGCAAGGAGGGTGTCAGGGGGTAATGTGGTTGTCTCAAGGGTGTTAATTAGTTGTCTGGAGTCAGTGAGGAGAGAGGGTACCACGGCAAGTGCAGGCCTGAGGAGCCTGTCTGCGAGCCCTGACAGTTTCTCAGTGGGTCCTGAGACACCGGAGACCACGGGGCGGATGGCATGTGGCGTCTTGTGGGTCTTTAATGGGAAATATATGCGTTGGGTCCGGACTTGGGTGGGGTCTAGGGTGAGCTGTTTGAATGTTCTGTAGGGGATGACTCGTCGGGAGCGGAGGTAGGTGATGTAGGAATTGATGTCGCTGACGAGGGAAGGTGTTTCATCGTCTGGGAGTTGTTGGTACGTGTCTGCGTCAGCGAGGTGGGAGGTGGCTCTCTCCAGGTAGTCGTCCTTTGTTTGAACTACCACCTGGTTCCCCTTGTCAGCCTTGCGGATGACAAGCGACTGGTTGGTGGACAGCGAGCGGAGGGCTGAGCGGAGGTGGGGTGGGAGGTTGCGTCTGAATGGGGCGGGCGTAAGTTGGGCGAGTTGGTCGTGGATGGCCTGTAGAAAGTTCTCTATGGGTGGTGGAGCTGGGTGCTGGTCGACGGGGACGTGGTGATCGGAGGGTATGTCGGGAATGGCAGCGTGTCTGGGGAGCTCGGTGGCGTACTCTGGTGTCGGTTGCGGGGGTGCGGTGAGGGTTCTATAGTGTCGTCTGAAACGTTGTAGGTAGGGGTGCCACCCCTGGGAAGGGTGTGGGGGGTGGTTTGCCGTAGGTGCAAACCCAAGGCCTAACTCCAGCACTGCCTTCTGGTCCTCTGAGAGGCTGTGCGTGAGGTCCACCACGCATTGTCCCTGTGGTGGGCATGTCGTGGAGGGTTGGGCTGGAGTGGATGGAGTGGGTGGAGTGTTTGGGTGTGGCCGACTGACAGCTGGTTCATCGGGTGGAGGTTCCCGATCTGCTGAAAACCCTGGCGGGTTTGCGGGTGGGTGGTTGGCGGCAGGGGGTGATGTACGTTGGCGGGTGCCAGTAGTGTGGGTCTGTCTCCCTTCTGGTAGGTTGGGAGTCTTAGGAGCGGTTGGCGTCTGTGGGCTGCATATGGGACGGGGTTAAGAGGGGGGGGGGGGTGGAAAGAGGGGAAAGGAGAGACCCTTGGGTGAAGGGGTGGGGCAGGGGGTAGAGGGGGGGGATTAACATATGAATGATGAACAAGTTGTGTGTGTGTGTCGTGTGGGTTGGTTCCGTTGGAGGTCACGGGGAGGTTCCTCCGGTGTGGGTCTGCGTAGCTGCAGGAGAGAGGCTGTTCTCTGCCGCGCCTGGGCGGGAGGCGCGTGGAGAGCTTGGGCGGTGGCGGGTTGAACTGGCCAGTGGTGGTGGCGGTCACTGCACGGCGCTGGGTATCCCTACGGCGAGGGGCAGGCCTCGCACGGCTGGATGTCTTCCTCTTTCCGTCTTTCTTGCCATTGTGACGCGTGGTTTTGGAACTCTTGGTTTCAGAGGTGTTGATTGGTGGTTGTTCTGGGAGTGTGGTAGGACTGTCCTTTTGTTGTAGGCGGGCAAGTTTACGCTGGTGGGCAGACTCCCTCTCAGCCCTGAGGTTGGCTATGTTGGCTTGAGTCCTGTCAAACACGGGGGTGTGTCTATTGACTTCCAGCGGGGGTGCCCTGACCACAAGGTCCGCGATGGAGGTGAGAGCCTCCTCCATGTCAGCTTTGGTGTGGGCGGCTGTGGTTTTGTAGTGCTCCAAAAGGGCCTCCCTGAGTTGCTGTTCTGCCTGATGTAATATCTCTTTAAATCGCAAGTGTATGTTCGTGTGTGCTGCCTGGGCAGCACAGCACGGGCGGTCAAGCGTGAGGCCTCTGGGTACGAGGTTGAGTCTGGAGCACTCTTTCAGAAACTCCATGCTGGTCGAGCACATGGCGTGGCGGCTGCCCGCTCGCCTGAGCGCCCTCCGGGCTGCCAGGAGTTGCTCCCCATACCACCCTGAAGAGCGGGTTGGCTGTGGGTCATGGGTGAGCACACTTGGGAGAGGTGGTGGTGGTTCATGCGGAGGAGGTGTGGTTGGATGGGGCGGCTGGGGAGGGGGGGAGTCTTCAACGACCACGATGGAGGATGGGCTGGGCACAGAGCTCTCAGAGCTGAACTGGGTGGCAGGGGGTTGCTCTTCCCCAGGCTGTGCACTCAAGAAAGGTGATGACATAGTGAATAAGGGTGGAATGGGCATTATGGTGGTGGAGGTTGATGAGGGAGTGGAGGGGGAGGGTAGGCCAGATGGGGGTGTGGCAAAGTCAGAGTTGTTAGCTCCTGAGCTTGGAGTGTATGTATTAAAGTTGGGAGAAGGGATAAACATTGTAGGAATGGAATGTGGCGTGCTGTGTGATCTACTGTGTGATCTACTGGTGGGTGACTTATCTAATGTAATTATATTGTCTGAAATGACTGGTGGTAACTCATCTCTACTGGGTGTCCCAGAGGAAGAAGGGTCTGGCGTTTGAGGAGGACTGCTGGCGCTAGGGTTCTTTTTAGGTACTGATTTTGACCTCCTCTTGCTTGACACGCAGGTTCCTGTCTGGATGTCACGGATGACTAGTCTGGTCTGGCGTGAGCCTGAGCGCAGTTGGCGTGACATCTGTACTTTAGCTTGTCCAGCTATTTCCCACTCCCGATGAAGGTTGGAAAACAGTTCAAAAAAGAAACAAATATATGTTGGCAACGTTTCGCTCTTGAGGAGCTTCTTCAGGCCAATATTTGAATTTTGAACACTGGACCGAGCATGGGCAGTGGGCCCTTATCTAGTGTGTGCAGCGTGTGTGGGTGCAATGTGATTGGATGAATTAGAAATTAAAAATTAAAAATTAGAAATTAAATTTAAATGAATTAGGGAAGTGGGTGAGTGGTTAAATGAATTAATGGTAAAATAAGTTTGTATTTGAATAACTAATAAAAGGTGAGTTGCTAAGTGATTTTAGATTTAACTAAGTATGAGGCTAATGTTCTATTGTGAAGGAAGGCTACTAAACTTTGGAAGGGCCAGTCATGCTGGCCTTTCATGGCCTTTCTAATTTTGCTTGGTTGGAATGCCGGGTGGTAGTTGCAGTGGAGTCTAATAATGTCTTTGTAAAGTGTTTTCTTGTTGGTGTTCCCTTGGAGAACTGCCTGTCTCTTTTGATAAGGGTGTCTTTCCTCCAGTCTTGTAAGTAACTTCTTTGGGTATCCCCTGCCTCGGAGGTGGGCGTGGAGCAGAGCCACATGGTGACTGTACGTTTGGGGGCTGCTGCTCAGCCTGAGCAGGCGTATGAGCTCCCCCGTGACCAGACCTGCATGCACGTGGGGTGGGTGGGAGGAAGAGAAATGTAGGTAGGAAAAAGTATTAGTGGGTTTGTAGTGTGGTTGTATGTCCAGGGTACCAGAGGATTGGAACCTGGGGCCTTTGTAGACGTTCATGTCTAAGAAGTCAATAGAGTGCATGTTGTATTGGAGAGTAAAGTTGATGGTCGGGTGGCCAGTATTGAGGAAGTCTACAAAGTCACAGAGTTGTTGGAGGGAACCCGGCCATAGAAGGAAGATGTCGTCAATGTAGCGTTTCCAGAGGAGAGGCACAGGGAACCTGGTTGAGGCCTGACGGAGGAGGTCCTCCTCCACATCTGCCATGAAGAGGTTGGCGAATGTGGGGGCCATCCTGGTCCCCATGGCAACTCCTCTGATCTGTTTGTATGTGTGTGCATTGAACTCAAAAATGTTGTGGTTTAATATAAATTTTAACATGGTCTTCATAACATGCGGGGGAATGGGTGGGTGCATGGTGGATTGCATGTACCGTCGTGTGGCAATATCAATGCCCTCTTGTTGGGGAATGACCTCGTAAAGGGATTTGACGTCTAGTGTCGCAAGGAGGGTGTCAGGGGGTAATGTGGTTGTCTCAAGGGTGTTAATTAGTTGTCTGGAGTCAGTGAGGAGAGAGGGTACCACGGCAAGTGCAGGCCTGAGGAGCCTGTCTGCGAGCCCTGACAGTTTCTCAGTGGGTCCTGAGACACCGGAGACCACGGGGCGGATGGCATGTGGCGTCTTGTGGGTCTTTAATGGGAAATATATGCGTTGGGTCCGGACTTGGGTGGGGTCTAGGGTGAGCTGTTTGAATGTTCTGTAGGGGATGACTCGTCGGGAGCGGAGGTAGGTGATGTAGGAATTGATGTCGCTGACGAGGGAAGGTGTTTCATCGTCTGGGAGTTGTTGGTACGTGTCTGCGTCAGCGAGGTGGGAGGTGGCTCTCTCCAGGTAGTCGTCCTTTGTTTGAACTACCACCTGGTTCCCCTTGTCAGCCTTGCGGATGACAAGCGACTGGTTGGTGGACAGCGAGCGGAGGGCTGAGCGGAGGTGGGGTGGGAGGTTGCGTCTGAATGGGGCGGGCGTAAGTTGGGCGAGTTGGTCGTGGATGGCCTGTAGAAAGTTCTCTATGGGTGGTGGAGCTGGGTGCTGGTCGACGGGGACGTGGTGATCGGAGGGTATGTCGGGAATGGCAGCGTGTCTGGGGAGCTCGGTGGCGTACTCTGGTGTCGGTTGCGGGGGTGCGGTGAGGGTTCTATAGTGTCGTCTGAAACGTTGTAGGTAGGGGTGCCACCCCTGGGAAGGGTGTGGGGGGTGGTTTGCCGTAGGTGCAAACCCAAGGCCTAACTCCAGCACTGCCTTCTGGTCCTCTGAGAGGCTGTGCGTGAGGTCCACCACGCATTGTCCCTGTGGTGGGCATGTCGTGGAGGGTTGGGCTGGAGTGGATGGAGTGGGTGGAGTGTTTGGGTGTGGCCGACTGACAGCTGGTTCATCGGGTGGAGGTTCCCGATCTGCTGAAAACCCTGGCGGGTTTGCGGGTGGGTGGTTGGCGGCAGGGGGTGATGTACGTTGGCGGGTGCCAGTAGTGTGGGTCTGTCTCCCTTCTGGTAGGTTGGGAGTCTTAGGAGCGGTTGGCGTCTGTGGGCTGCATATGGGACGGGGTTAAGAGGGGGGGGGGGTGGAAAGAGGGGAAAGGAGAGACCCTTGGGTGAAGGGGTGGGGCAGGGGGTAGAGGGGGGGGATTAACATATGAATGATGAACAAGTTGTGTGTGTGTGTCGTGTGGGTTGGTTCCGTTGGAGGTCACGGGGAGGTTCCTCCGGTGTGGGTCTGCGTAGCTGCAGGAGAGAGGCTGTTCTCTGCCGCGCCTGGGCGGGAGGCGCGTGGAGAGCTTGGGCGGTGGCGGGTTGAACTGGCCAGTGGTGGTGGCGGTCACTGCACGGCGCTGGGTATCCCTACGGCGAGGGGCAGGCCTCGCACGGCTGGATGTCTTCCTCTTTCCGTCTTTCTTGCCATTGTGACGCGTGGTTTTGGAACTCTTGGTTTCAGAGGTGTTGATTGGTGGTTGTTCTGGGAGTGTGGTAGGACTGTCCTTTTGTTGTAGGCGGGCAAGTTTACGCTGGTGGGCAGACTCCCTCTCAGCCCTGAGGTTGGCTATGTTGGCTTGAGTCCTGTCAAACACGGGGGTGTGTCTATTGACTTCCAGCGGGGGTGCCCTGACCACAAGGTCCGCGATGGAGGTGAGAGCCTCCTCCATGTCAGCTTTGGTGTGGGCGGCTGTGGTTTTGTAGTGCTCCAAAAGGGCCTCCCTGAGTTGCTGTTCTGCCTGATGTAATATCTCTTTAAATCGCAAGTGTATGTTCGTGTGTGCTGCCTGGGCAGCACAGCACGGGCGGTCAAGCGTGAGGCCTCTGGGTACGAGGTTGAGTCTGGAGCACTCTTTCAGAAACTCCATGCTGGTCGAGCACATGGCGTGGCGGCTGCCCGCTCGCCTGAGCGCCCTCCGGGCTGCCAGGAGTTGCTCCCCATACCACCCTGAAGAGCGGGTTGGCTGTGGGTCATGGGTGAGCACACTTGGGAGAGGTGGTGGTGGTTCATGCGGAGGAGGTGTGGTTGGATGGGGCGGCTGGGGAGGGGGGGAGTCTTCAACGACCACGATGGAGGATGGGCTGGGCACAGAGCTCTCAGAGCTGAACTGGGTGGCAGGGGGTTGCTCTTCCCCAGGCTGTGCACTCAAGAAAGGTGATGACATAGTGAATAAGGGTGGAATGGGCATTATGGTGGTGGAGGTTGATGAGGGAGTGGAGGGGGAGGGTAGGCCAGATGGGGGTGTGGCAAAGTCAGAGTTGTTAGCTCCTGAGCTTGGAGTGTATGTATTAAAGTTGGGAGAAGGGATAAACATTGTAGGAATGGAATGTGGCGTGCTGTGTGATCTACTGTGTGATCTACTGGTGGGTGACTTATCTAATGTAATTATATTGTCTGAAATGACTGGTGGTAACTCATCTCTACTGGGTGTCCCAGAGGAAGAAGGGTCTGGCGTTTGAGGAGGACTGCTGGCGCTAGGGTTCTTTTTAGGTACTGATTTTGACCTCCTCTTGCTTGACACGCAGGTTCCTGTCTGGATGTCACGGATGACTAGTCTGGTCTGGCGTGAGCCTGAGCGCAGTTGGCGTGACATCTGTACTTTAGCTTGTCCAGCTATTTCCCACTCCCGATGAAGGTTGGAAAACAGTTCAAAAAAGAAACAAATATATGTTGGCAACGTTTCGCTCTTGAGGAGCTTCTTCAGGCCAATATTTGAATTTTGAACACTGGACCGAGCATGGGCAGTGGGCCCTTATCTAGTGTGTGCAGCGTGTGTGGGTGCAATGTGATTGGATGAATTAGAAATTAAAAATTAAAAATTAGAAATTAAATTTAAATGAATTAGGGAAGTGGGTGAGTGGTTAAATGAATTAATGGTAAAATAAGTTTGTATTTGAATAACTAATAAAAGGTGAGTTGCTAAGTGATTTTAGATTTAACTAAGTATGAGGCTAATGTTCTATTGTGAAGGAAGGCTACTAAACTTTGGAAGGGCCAGTCATGCTGGCCTTTCATGGCCTTTCTAATTTTGCTTGGTTGGAATGCCGGGTGGTAGTTGCAGTGGAGTCTAATAATGTCTTTGTAAAGTGTTTTCTTGTTGGTGTTCCCTTGGAGAACTGCCTGTCTCTTTTGATAAGGGTGTCTTTCCTCCAGTCTTGTAAGTAACTTCTTTGGGTATCCCCTGCCTCGGAGGTGGGCGTGGAGCAGAGCCACATGGTGACTGTACGTTTGGGGGCTGCTGCTCAGCCTGAGCAGGCGTATGAGCTCCCCCGTGACCAGACCTGCATGCACGTGGGGTGGGTGGGAGGAAGAGAAATGTAGGTAGGAAAAAGTATTAGTGGGTTTGTAGTGTGGTTGTATGTCCAGGGTACCAGAGGATTGGAACCTGGGGCCTTTGTAGACGTTCATGTCTAAGAAGTCAATAGAGTGCATGTTGTATTGGAGAGTAAAGTTGATGGTCGGGTGGCCAGTATTGAGGAAGTCTACAAAGTCACAGAGTTGTTGGAGGGAACCCGGCCATAGAAGGAAGATGTCGTCAATGTAGCGTTTCCAGAGGAGAGGCACAGGGAACCTGGTTGAGGCCTGACGGAGGAGGTCCTCCTCCACATCTGCCATGAAGAGGTTGGCGAATGTGGGGGCCATCCTGGTCCCCATGGCAACTCCTCTGATCTGTTTGTATGTGTGTGCATTGAACTCAAAAATGTTGTGGTTTAATATAAATTTTAACATGGTCTTCATAACATGCGGGGGAATGGGTGGGTGCATGGTGGATTGCATGTACCGTCGTGTGGCAATATCAATGCCCTCTTGTTGGGGAATGACTAGGGCTAGGGCTAGGGCTAGGGCTAGGGCTAGGGCTAGGGCTAGGGCTAGGGCTAGGGCTAGGGCTAGGGCTAGGGCTAGGGCTAGGGCTAGGGCTAGGGCTAGGGCTAGGGCTAGGGCTAGGGCTAGGGCTAGGGCTAGGGCTAGGGCTAGGGCTAGGGCTAGGGCTAGGGCTAGGGCTAGGGCTAGGGCTAGGGCTAGGGCTAGGGCTAGGGCTAGGGCTAGGGCTAGGGCTAGGGCTAGGGCTAGGGCTAGGGCTAGGGCTAGGGCTAGGGCTAGGGCTAGGGCTAGGGCTAGGGCTAGGGCTAGGGCTAGGGCTAGGGCTAGGGCTAGGGCTAGGGCTAGGGCTAGGGCTAGGGCTAGGGCTAGGGCTAGGGCTAGGGCTAGGGCTAGGGCTAGGGCTAGGGCTAGGGCTAGGGCTAGGGCTAGGGCTAGGGCTAGGGCTAGGGCTAGGGCTAGGGCTAGGGCTAGGGCTAGGGCTAGGGCTAGGGCTAGGGCTAGGGCTAGGGCTAGGGCTAGGGCTAGGGCTAGGGCTAGGGCTAGGGCTAGGGCTAGGGCTAGGGCTAGGGCTAGGGCTAGGGCTAGGGCTAGGGCTAGGGCTAGGGCTAGGGCTAGGGCTAGGGCTAGGGCTAGGGCTAGGGCTAGGGCTAGGGCTAGGGCTAGGGCTAGGGCTAGGGCTAGGGCTAGGGCTAGGGCTAGGGCTAGGGCTAGGGCTAGGGCTAGGGCTAGGGCTAGGGCTAGGGCTAGGGCTAGGGCTAGGGCTAGGGCTAGGGCTAGGGCTAGGGCTAGGGCTAGGGCTAGGGCTAGGGCTAGGGCTAGGGCTAGGGCTAGGGCTAGGGCTAGGGCTAGGGCTAGGGCTAGGGCTAGGGCTAGGGCTAGGGCTAGGGCTAGGGCTAGGGCTAGGGCTAGGGCTAGGGCTAGGGCTAGGGCTAGGGCTAGGGCTAGGGCTAGGGCTAGGGCTAGGGCTAGGGCTAGGGCTAGGGCTAGGGCTAGGGCTAGGGCTAGGGCTAGGGCTAGGGCTAGGGCTAGGGCTAGGGCTAGGGCTAGGGCTAGGGCTAGGGCTAGGGCTAGGGCTAGGGCTAGGGCTAGGGGCTAGGGCTAGGGCTAGGGCTAGGGCTAGGGCTAGGGCTAGGGCTAGGGCTAGGGCTAGGGCTAGGGCTAGGGCTAGGGCTAGGGCTAGGGCTAGGCGGCTAGGGCTAGGGGCTAGGGGCTAG
>OZ017782.1:16302560-16474119 GCA_963969325.1 Lycopodina hypogea | reverse complement strand
CTGCATTGAAGTCCAATGCACCCACTATAAAATTCATGCTGTCAAAGAGGAAAAGTCAGCTCGATCCGTTGCTCAATCCACCTCCAAATGTTAGTCAAATATTTCGACATAACCCAAACAGGATTGTCCTCCCTCACTCAGTCACACTAACCACAGCCTGGCAGTGGCCTCCATGGGTAGATCTAAACAGTTTGTGGTACTTTACTGAATTTCAATGCTCAAGTCATTGTTTGTAGATTCTCGGCAAGGATACAAGGTGAGGTTTACCTAGTGTAAAGACCAGCCTTCAACTAAAGAGACAGAGAAGTATGCAGACTCACTCCTTGACAACTAAAACATGACTTCCTAATTAACACCTCCATAAATTGTAATAACATTTCATTTTGGGTTGAACTCTTAAGATTAGTTACTTGTTAGGCAACCATATAATTAAATGTCATTACTTATGTAAACTAGCGCTGTGTATAGTTACTTACTATTTTGTTGTGTGTTCTCATTCAAGATTTTGTGTAATGTTTGATGTGGCTCAACCCACCAGAAGTTACTTCTTAAAGGAGCTCCTGGGTAGGAGAGTCAGATTTCTCTAATGCGCACTAAATGGAAAACAGTTTAAAACCTATTCAAGCTGAAAATCTACCCAGCAGTTATGTTCATCTCCGATGGCAGCATAATCAGAAGAGACAGTGGCTTAAAACCCTCTTGATCCCACACCAAGCTCTGTTCAACCCACTTCCAAACCATTCCCAATCCATAATTCGCCCTGCTCTATTTTTATAACGCCAACAATGAACTAGAAAGTAGTGTCACTCACATATCCGATGTTGACATCGCAATCCTCCTGGAGTTGCATAAGGAACTAGACCACGTGAATCCATACATACAATTATTCAAGTCATCTATTGAGTATGGACAAGGCGGACCTGATCACCAACTAAATCCATCATGATAGCCATCACACTAGAGAACATGCTAGGTGCTATAAATGGCCGACCTGCACTGAGGTTAGAGCGACTATTCCTGACAGTGGCCATCTCGACTGTCTTGACATCAATGTACACGTTCACAATGAATCCTATCCAATGCAAATGTCAACATCATCCAGTGCTAATATGATCCACTCCTCTACACATTCCTGTTTCCTATGGAGAAGACTGTCGGCATATCAGTTTAAAATGGTAAAATGGAAGAATCCTTTCTGTAGCCAACTTTCACGCTTATTGATTATAGCTCCACCTGCAGATAAATTTATGCTAATTGATTATAAGTCCACCTCCAGATAAATTTAAGGCTGTAACGAAAACGAAAATGCTCATGCAACTGTTTGCAGTTGAGAGTTACACCAAGATAGACTCATGCAAGATGATTTAGGTAAGGAATCATGAATAAAACAACCATTGCTAGGGAAGGCAGAGTGCCGTCGAACTGCACATTTGCTTGTTAATAATACTATCATGAATGGTAAGTGACGACTACTTTTCCTAGAATTTCACTGGCTCTCACAATAACTTACGTGATGTCTTTAGCTCATTCCTCGATTCCTCTAAATGTTCCCGTGCCTCCTGCAAGATTTGGTTCGTATCTGCAGTTTTCTTCTCCTCAACCAAAATGCGGTCCTCACTCTTCTTAAGAATGTGATGGGCAGCTGAAGGTGTGTGTGTGTGTGTGTGTGTGTGTGTGTGTGTGTGTGTGTGTGTGTGTGTGTGTGTGTGTGTGTGTGTGTGTGTGTGTGTGTGTGTGTGTGTGTGTGTGTGTGTGTGTGTGTGTGTGTGTGTGTGTGTGTGGAAGGACAAAGGTAGAGAAGAGGACAAGAAGAAAGGGAAAGAAAAGAAAACACATATCTATCGCCTCTCAACTCAACATTTTCAACCCCCCCCCCCTCCCCTTATGATAAGGTACTAAAACCAGGAGCAATTGGAAACAATTACATATAAGGATAGTTTCCAGAAGGGGAAAAAAAAAAAAAAGAATAGTAAGTAAAGTAGTGATTTTAGCTTCATCCAAAACACACTCCTTTATAAATTAACTAATTTGGGTTCATTTAATGTTCATTTACACTTTTATGGCAATTTTTTCCTTTAAATTTATTTTCCCACATGCACTATCTCAATGTCTGCACTTCTTCTTTATGACTTAGACCAGCACCAGTCTCAGTGCTAGTGCTTCTCATTTGAAATATAGCCTGAGGTGAGGTGAGAGGTATCTCTTAATAAAACAAACAAACCAAAACAACAACAAAAAATTAATAAAAGAGAACAAAAAAGAAAAAAAAACAACAAGAAAAAGCAATAACAAAAAACAACAAACAGCTGCAACAACATGTTCTATACAAACTACTTGTATCTTTAAAATTAATTAAGGATCCCACTCTGTGGACAAGCCACATATGTATCTGCAGAGTGCCCAGGTGATGCCTACCCAATGCTAAGGGTGGAAGAGCTCCTTGATGGATATGGTTAGGTTTAAGTTCATAACCTTGCTAGATCTGGCCCTAGGATACAGAAGGAAACTTTTAGAAATAGAAACAGGTAAGGATATATGATTTGTGGACCATGATAGACAAAGTCTATGTCTCCACACTGACCACCCCCCCCCCCCCCCCCCCCCCCCCCCCTTCCCATCCATCCCATTTTGCCAACTGGTCCATGATTACTTACATAGTAACTTTGGACATACTGTTCTTGATTCAAATTAGATACACCAATCATGGTGCTGCATAAAATCAGTAAATACTCTGAGGATAGGGGGGGGGGGGGGGGGGGGGTGTGTGTGTGTGTGTGTGTGTGTGTGTGTGTGTGTGTGTGTGTGTGTGGGTAACTGATAAAACTGGTAAAGGGTCTTCAATATGTAACTCATTGCAGTGGAAAAGGAAAGGGCAAAAAAAAAAAAGGTGACCAGCCTGTATAAATTTGTCCCCTTTGGCCACGCCCCATTGAAGTCACAGAATTTTTTGAGGGCTAGCTACCCAATTTTGGTCTAGATACAGAAAACTTTTAGCTCTTAGAATACACAACCAGCAACATTATAGCTCTGTCTCTCTCTCTCTCATCTTCCTTAGCTAAATTTGACTAAAAAATAACAACAAAAAACGTGTTATGGCCCCATGGCACTCAATCTTTATTTTAGCAGGGTAGGAGAGGGAAGGGAGTGCCTGGGTGTGTGGAGTCCAGATAAGGGAAGTTTGAGTGTACTGTAATAATCAAACTTTATTAATTTTTACTTTCCCCATGTGCTCATGCCAAGTTTCATCCCAGTCTGCTGGTTCTCTCTATCCTCAGCTCACACAGACAGATAGACAGAACTAGGATGTACCGTTTCACATGTATTTTTGAAAGTTTCTAATGCTCAACCTCCAAAACCACATACCAAATATTTTGCAACAGAGATTCCCCCAGAGTGTGGAAGTGTGGTAGACCAACCACAATACATCATAGCTCAAATGCCAGCTATACATGCATAGCTGACTAAATGTTGACAAAAAGAATGCTAAAAAGTACGACTAGTTGATCGTTAAAAAATGTTAGGTAATACAAATATAGGTATGGTCAAATGTTGCAGGGCTTTCTCCAGACCACATCCATACCAATGGTCAGGGCCATACCCAATATCATGGCCGTCACCACACTTGACAAGACCTCTGGGGGAAACTCTAACACCCACCTCCATATGCATTCCATCTACAAACCCCTCCCACTAACACTCCTCCCACCTCCAAATTCCTCTCACCTCACCTTCTAGCCTGTTCTTGTACTGCAATAGCAACTGTTCCTGTCTTAAACCTTTTTCCTTTAACACACTCGAGATCTTCTCCACACCAATGGCAGACTGCAGCAGCTTCAGTGTGCCTTCAGGGTGTGGGAGTGGTCAGGAGGTGTGTACAATTGCTTTAAAAGTGTATCAGATAAAGAGACATGCTCTTTCTCTCTCAACTCAACATAAATAAAATAGGCAGGGATTGGAAACACATCACGCAGTCTACAAAACATCAGGGAACATCGGTTTTATGGCGCACTAACTTTGGGGACAAATCCTAGTTTCAGAAAAATGAGTTAAGCTTGAACAAAAATCAATATCAAATCATTGGGAAGGAGGTTCAGTTCCATTGTTGTTAGTAAAATCTCAAGTGCACAATGTCAACTAGTCCATGTGAAATTCCGGAGTCAGACTGAACACTACTGCTTGTGGTAGAAGTAGTGTGTGTTCCTATTCCAGCTTGGAAAGTGTAGCTAGTATTTTTATAAGCAAATGTAAATATTAAGTCATGTCCGAAATCCAGTAGTGGATCAGGGAGGGGCTGAAGGGGCATGTGCCCCTCTTGTCTCCCCCAAAAAGTATAAAGAAACTAGCAAATCTCAGAAAGCACAAAACTAGGCCAAACTTTCACAACTGCAAAAAATGTTGTCACCACTACAAAAAATGTTGTCACCACTACAAACCAGACTAAGCCAACTTCACTACATCAACTGCAGGGTTAGGCATAACTGGTGCACTGTAGATGATTTTAAAAATTATTTTTTAAAGTTTTAACTAGAGTGGACTCAGGTG
Source organism: Lycopodina hypogea (assembly GCA_963969325.1). Taxonomy (NCBI): domain Eukaryota; kingdom Metazoa; phylum Porifera; class Demospongiae; order Poecilosclerida; family Cladorhizidae; genus Lycopodina; species Lycopodina hypogea. The sequence goes on along the minus strand of OZ017782.1, from coordinate 16,469,577 downwards.
GGGACCTAAATGGTTAAACTTTTGTGTAGTTTGGACTCGCCCTTAACTCCAAGAAACAGAAGAAATGCTGGAGAGGAACACAAAACCGAGACTATTGTATCAATGTTTCATTAGTTATTTCAGAAATTAAGTGTTTTGATATGAACTTTCTTTGCCATAGCTCCATTTACTAACATAATACAAAACTTATATTTCCTTAAAAGAAAGCTAGCTATGCTTTCTTGGATGAAATAGGAACACGAACTATTTCTACCACAAGCAGTGGTGTTCAGTTCTCTCAAGGGTTTCCAAAAGTTCTCCAGGACTAGTGGGACTTTCTGCACTCAGATTTTGTAGTATCAACAGTGAAGGGGCCTCATCAAGGATTTGATATAGATATTTGTTGAACTTTAGATCCTTTCTCTAAATCTTTAAGTTCCAAAGTTGGTGGCCTATTAAATAAATATTTGTGTCATAACACAGATGTTCCTGGTACACCTGGTACAAGTGTATTAGAGTGGTCCCAAATGAAAATGGCTCAACGGATAAAGTATGAAAAAAGAATTCACTCAAGAATGAACACATTCATGCTCTTCAAGTCCTGACCCCTAGAGTATGTTAAAGCAATATTTGAAGAATATTACTTTAAATACAGCGATATATTCTTGGCCAACCCTGGCTCTATCCCTAGGGGTGAAATAATAGTATGTTAGCCCATAGCCATAATTGGGCATGGGTGTTCAGCAGCTCTTACATTTTTTGACAGAGATGATCCTTACCTTTAGAAACCAGTGCCGATGCTCCTTAAAATTTTATAGATTCGTATTATTTCAACAGAGTACACAGTGTATTTCCTATCCCTGTGCACTGTATCTTTTGTCAAACTATGCAAACTGCAGGATCTCCCATTTCCCAAAAGTGTATCCATGAATTTTTAAACAGCATAAATTGTGAGAATCAACACTAATTTATGAACATACCTTCCTTGAATTTCAAAACTAGGACATCTTGCCCACCAGGTTTAGTTGGTACCTCCTTCTGAGTTTCCTCTTCTTCCCCTCCCTCCCCTATCTTGATAAATCCACGCTCACCACCTGCTCACCACCTGCTCACCACCTGCTCACCACCTTCCGCAATTGCTGGAGCTCTAGAGGTGTTAGCATCACCTAGCTGGACATTCAATGCTGTCAAGACTTTAGGCAGTGAACCATCTCAGTAGGGGAAACAGGCTGTTCTGGATCCTTTCGTTTTTCAGGTGAAACACGTTGAACCTCGTCCACGTCCACTACACTCTACTAGCATCATCCCCACTAAGTGTCAGTCTTGATGGCCGATCCTTTACCTAACCTGCTAAGGTAAGGGGTTCAGTTAAGGTAAGGGGTCTGGCTTGCGGACATTATCACTAAACCTCACTTTTTTTTTCCTATTCTCCTAGGATTGGAAAAGAGATGACACAGATTACATAGCAACAAACCTTTTAGGGAGAAAATTATAGGATTTTTAGCTTAGCCAACCTTTTATCAGTAAAGCTGGAAAGAAATGACCTGGATTGTCAATTCTATTTGCTTATGGTCCCACAAAGCAAGAATTGCTTGTCCAGGTCTGGTTGTTGGGTGGGCAGTAGCATCTGAAATAGATTGAAGGGTCAGTTATTCCAGGCTATACAATTCAGTTCCAACCCCAAGGTTGAGATCTACCTTCGTATTGTAAATGGTACTTGGGGTTTCTAAATAAAAAATAAATAAACCAAACGCATGAAATTACTTGGGTTGTGCCCGCGCGCATGCCTATTAAAAAAATTAAAAAAATAAAAAAAATCTCCATGAATGTTTCCAGTTCACCGTGTTCAGCTTTTACAATCAGCAGGTTTTGTTTTGTCCAGTCTGGGAAAACCATTCACCGTTAATATCTAAAGTTCTGCTGGGTTTTATATAGAATTGAAGTCTCTGGGAGCTTGCGGTTGGAGTCTGTGGAGTTAAACTTTTCTGTAGGAAAGCAGATAACATCTAACCAAGTCCGGATTTATTTTTGCAAGTAAGATACCTGTAGTGGGTAACATATAATAATGATACGTCAATTTTTTTATCAAAGAGTTTCTGTGCTGTCAGTAGTGGATATGAATGATTGTGAAGAAACTATATAGTTTTCCTATGTACTAGTTACTGCAATGCTTGGAGACCATAACTGTGTTCCCTTGTGTTTCCATAGAGTTGTAGTGCCTGCAGTTGTAGTCCTCTGCAGTTGCAGTGAAAATGAATTTTTTACCAATGAGTTCTTGGCAAGAGCTCACTGGTTTAAAGTCAATTTGTTTAGGTGTTGTGCTTGTGACACTTTCTCAAATTTTCCAGTGCTGAGATCCCCCAGTACAATCCCTGGTCTCCAGTCTTGTAAAATATGGGAAAGTCATGAAATATGGAAAATTTGCAAAATAAGGGAAATTAGAAAAATATGGGAAATTCGCAAATACGCGGGTGGGTTATGCTTGATACATTTCAAGCTTGTTTATATTTAGTGGCTTAATTTAGAAAAACAAGCAGAAAACCTGTCCATTCTTTTTGGATTGGCCACCTGCAGTAGCAATCATGTTCATTTTTCTTTATGTAATGTGTAGGGAATATATATCACTAATTTCATTAATCAAACAAACATGATATAATTAATAAACATGTCAAGTTTCTGTGATGATTAGCCCTCCATGTCACCAAATAACACCCATTAAGAAAACCACACCTATAGCCACCCAATTGGAATGAAACGTTCGCGAGGATGTGCAGTGTGATGATCTAATCAATTCCTGGAAGTTTCATGAAATCCTTGTGGCCGTTAGGGAGGAATTGGAGTCAAGACAGACAGACAGACACACACACACACACATAAAGCAAAGTAAACTGTGAATTAAAGTAAGATTATCAAAAACAACAAAACAAGTGCCTATGTATTAAAGTGAACAATTATCCCTGAAGATCAAAGCTAAATATTGGGTATCACTGGTCCAATATTAAGATACTGAGTGGCACATCTACATTAAGTCTTAATATGGGGGGGGGAGGGAGGGGGGGGGGGGGAATTTAAGCTATTGTATCTGGAGTCTCAAGTTTTTCTTTTTCATTTTTTCTCTTTTATTTATTTTTTTTCCTTTTATTTTTCTTTTCCTTTTTTTCTTTCTTTTTTTTTTCTTCTCTTATTAATTTTTTTCCTCCTTTTTTTTCCTTTTTTTTTTGTTGTCATTATGTCCTGCCACAATTGTTTTTGTGCTGGACCTTGAGACACTTTACTGAATGCATGAGAAAGCTGTACTTATACTTTGCATTACTATATTGATAATCAATGGACTTATCTCCTCTAAGTGTTGCCAATAATGATTATGTTGAAATAATCACTGGATTAATTACTACAAAATAACTTCAGTGGTGGATCCTTGAAGTATGAGAAGGGTTAGCTATGAACTAATTTCAGGGAGCCTGTTGTGAACTAATTCTGCTGAAGAATGAAGTTTAGCTGCCCTAACTTGCAGAGTTGTTGTTCAGCCAGCCAATATCAACAGTTCCTCCAAGTTATTTCAAACCAGATGGCACCATGACTAATTGTATTAACACATTGTGACATCACAACAACAGTAGAGATAGTGTGATCTGCACATATGGTGGCCTTCAGAACTACAACTCTGCAAGTTAGGGCAGCTAGACATCCTTACTAGTGACTCTAGACTCAGGTTTAAAATCCCTGGTTATTATTTTCAAGCTGGTACTTCAGTTTTGTGGCATATTGCCAAGAAGAGTGAAGGATGAATTATGAGGAGGACTATTTCATCAGCAAGGAATAATTACTGTGGAATAATTATGGTGAAATGATCACTGGATTAATTACTACAAAATAACTTCAGTGGTGGATCTTTGAAGTATGAACAGGGTTAGCTATGAACTAATTTCAGGGAGCCTGGTGTGAACTAATTCTGCTGAAAGATGAATTTAGAAATTTTAGCTGGAATTATATTTAAATTTATTTCCGAAATCTTCCAAAGCTGGCAACTATTATATAAATAGTTCTCTTCCTACTACAGATTGATTACTATCTTTTAGCTCATCAGTTATGTCTGACACTTTAGCAGCACAAAAAAAAATTGGCTGTCGAGTCAGTACTGGTGGGAACAATTGTTACTGTTGTGAAATTTTTTACCCCTTTAAAAAAATTTTTTTTAAAATGTGATTAAAAAAAAAAAATTGAATTTACTTGAAGGTGGGAAGTCACCTACCACTGAGAATGGTTTGTTTTGTAAAGCTGCTTGTCTGGTTAGTAGTGGTAGTAAGAATTGCTGTAGCTGTGGTAGGAATATATTTACTAAATTTCAGGAGAAAGGTGGAGTGGTTGGGGGTAAGGGGTGAGGGGGGGGGGGGGGGGTTGTTGGGCACTGGCTGAATTACACCACTGATAATGAGGTAGTTTTGGTACAAGCTAAGAAGATAGAGAAAAAATTGATCTAGCATACACATTTCACTCCAGCATTCAAACTAAATCATGAGCCAGATAAGTAGTACACATTTGTCTCTTCTTTTTTTTTGGTTGTCACATTTGACTTACCATAGAGAATTTTTTCATTTAATTTTTTTTCCCAACTGAAGTGATAGCAGTTCAATTTCTAGGATTGACCAGTCCTGACCTGACCATGGTGAATGTAGTAATGTATAAACCTGACTCACCATCCACAAGATTGCCATGTTTGTGTTTGTACCACTAATCAGAGTTGAGTCACTTCTTTATAATACATGCTAGCTACCTAATATTTGGTTAAATTTAAATCCTTTGGAAATGAGGTTACTGTGGGTGGACTGGTTGAGGTGTGCTGTATTTACCTCTCCTAGCCAAATAGGAGGCCCTTTCCATAGATTTTTGGACTAAAATCAGATACAGACTCAGTTGGAACACTTAGCATACTGAATATCTCTTCAATTGCTGCAGAAAACATGTCAGCTGATATATACACTGTAATAATTTAATTACTTTGGTAGCAACTGAAATAATCACTTGGTATCCAATGTATCTGTTCCTAACTAACCTGTGGAGAGCTCAATCTCTCACAAATTGTTATCTGTTCCTGTTGGTGCTGAGATTGGAGTTGCTGGTGTAAAAATATGCAGAAGTTGTACTTACTGGGTATACAGTGATAGGTCTGGTTTATGAAAGCTCAACAATTATGACAAATTGCACATATCTAGAAATGGTTGTCACTCTTTATAACTAGCTATTGTTGCCTATTTTTTTTAGAGAGATTTTATGTCAGTGAATAACTAAGCCAGTTTGTAGCCAAACCTATGATTTTGTTATCTATACTACTGGCTTTTAAGAGCTTACAATTCAGTTTAAAGTTGACATTCCCTTTGGTTTTGTTATCTATACCACCAGCTTTTGAAAGCTTACAATTGAGTTGAAAAGTGAAATCACTATTTCATCATAGTATCACACAGCTTTTCTAAAATCAATTACTAAAGTCCCTCTCGGAAAGACCCCTCCATTGTAAGATCACCTTTTTGAGAAACAACATTCTTCTTGCACCATGTATTTATTGAAAAAACTCACCTCAGGTGGAAAATAGCCATTTTGTAGGACCTCACAGAAGTGATAAAATTTGACGATCCTATAGAAACCTGAAGTAAATACTTACACCTTACTAGTTTACTAAGTGGCTGAACCTGCAAATTATGCAATAAATATTATGTACCTTTGGGATTGCAGAGGATGTGAAGGTTTTGTTGTTTCAGCAAGTGCTAAGTTTCCTTCCAGTCTTCAAAGATGTCTAGGAATACTAATTGCTTGACCTCTACAAGAAGGAATTGCTGTTTTAACTGCAACCAAGCATCTTTGTGGATTTTGAGATTTGTTCTTCCTCATGACAAGACAGATTTGTTCGAGCTGGTACTTTTGAGGGGATACTAAAATGGTCTAGTAAACTAAAATCGACTAATAATTGCATATTCTAATATATATGCACATTTTATCATACATATTGCCATATTTTGGGACCACACCTATTTTCATCTCCATTTACTGGAAGCCGACCTCTTTGGGAGACCCATTTTGGTTGGATTTGAGGGTAGTGTCTCAAAGGAAGGACTATTATATGTTAAAAAATTGTATCAGGAGCTTCCTTAAATGATTTAGTCCTGGTCGGTGAGTAATATTCTAATTGATAAAAAAGCATATGACACAAATTACAAATCAATATTATTCAAGCACAGGTAATTGACATATGCTGTACATAAGCAATGCAAAGAGATGGTGACTTAACATACGACTCATCATAAGGGTTTAACACACAGCTAATAAACATACTCAGATCTAAACATGACAGTTAATAGATATATAATTAAAAAATCATGTTTTTGTTAGTACTGGAGTCTGGAAGATTCTGTCTCTTTATTCTCTCTCTTTATTCTCTCTCTTATTCTCTCTCTTTATTCTCTCTCTATCCTCTAGTCCTTACAGTTGGGACTTAAGAGTCTTAGAACTTGAGCTGTAGAGTGTTGATACTTAGTGCAACTAGAACTGTTACCAAATTGTTAAGCTGGAGTTTAGACTCCCCTGACCTCTATCCATTCAAGTTGCTCCTTAATTAATAAAAAAAAATGCAAAGTTTGATTGTCAGATTACCGTAGAAATTAATGAGGCAGAGTTACATGATTTGTTTTGGTAGTGGTGTAACATATCTCAGAATTATGCCAAATAATTTAAAACAATATATATGCAAAAAGGAATATTTCTACGTCAGGCTTATTTCAAATATGCCAGCCAGGTTTATATGTTGTTTTTTTGTATTTTTTTGTTTTGGTTATGAATTATGCCCTTAGCAACACTGCACTTAACTGCATATTGACAGTATAATGAGCATGCACAGCCAGTTGGATATGGATACCCTAACACAATGATCCAGAGGCTGTAGAAAGTGGGGTCCTAGAGCCCTCAACTTCTTAAAATTTGAATACTATTTTTAATAAATATTATAAGCACGTAAAAATGTACAGGTATTTCACAAGGTTAGTACCAAATTCAACACTACTGTGGTGTGTTTACAGTATAATAGTGGAGATACCTGGTCTCCACCCAGGGTGCTAGTACTTGGATTGGTGTCTACAAAGTGGAGTGATGCTTCTGAAACTACTATACAGATAGATTCTCACTCAATTCCCTCTTTATTGTTTCGATGATTGAATGATTCCTTGGATTTACTAGGAGTTCTATTGGAAAAATCTTGCCAGTCATTGGATAATTGGATGCAATCACTTCAAGCTTCTCTTTCATTTCAACTGCGGCAGAATTTGTCTGTTTGTGCCCATCACTTAGATCCCAAGCTCTAGCCACCTCACTCCATAGTGCTACCCCTAGTGTGGCTGTTGCCATAATCTCCCACAATCACAGACCAATGTTCTTCTCTTTTTTTTCTCATATCAGTGTTAGTGTTCTTATCCCTATCCAAGGAACAAACACTGTCTACACTGTCATCATCTTCGTTCTCTGAAAAAGGAGTAGATTTTGGGGCTAGACAGGGTTCAATCTGCAGACACACATTACTTTCATCAAGGCTATATGTGCTTATGAAATTCACAGCTGCTTGGGCATCATTCACACTATCAAAGTGAATGAAACCATACTCATCTCCAGTTTTGTAGCCGTACCCTTGGATCAAACCAAATTTGTCCAAAACATAACATATCTTGTCCAAATTCTTGTACCTACTCAAATTCTCTATCTTTGTTTTAACAATAGGATTCCCATTGTTAAACTTAAACCTCCGAAAAAGACTTTCATAAAAAAATCGACCAATTGGGTCAATGCAGAGATGGCATCGACAATAGATACAAATTTCACCTAAGCATTGCAAAGGTAGACCTTTCTGATAATAAGAAGGATTCAATTTCATCAAAGTGGTAGAAAAGATCTTTTAACTCTTGTTTTTTCACTTGACAATGCAAATTACCCACAAACAGCACCCAGGTGGCATTCGGGTTCCTTACAGTGATCCCAGAAGTTGAATGGTTGGAAAACAGGCTATCACAGTTTCTGGTTCATCATTCCCAATTTTCGTGGCGTCCAACTTAATCTTACGATTGGTCCAAGAAAATTAAAATTTCTTATCACTTTTTTTTTTTTTTTTGTTAGTGTTCATGGTATTGGTTGGGTCTTTCTTCTTGGTTTCTTCAGTTGATTTGGTTGGGATATATTTATTTTTTGAGTTACAAACTATCATACTTTTTATTTAGTGGCAAAAACAAATAGTGCCTATGGGACAGAAGCGGCATTGAAGTATTTAGTTTTAGGGGTGGATTCTTCTGGGCTATTTTTATTCAGTGGTGCTTTATTATACGTGGTATCTGGTGATAGGAGTGTTCAAGTGATTAATTCAGTATTAATGGGGATGTGGGTAAAACTTTTGTGACCCTCTCTTTCTTATTTAAATTATTTGCATCCTCTTTTCATATGTGAGCCTCAAATGTGTATGAGGGGGCCCTACCCTAATTACAGCTTCATTGATTTTGATCCCCAAAATAGGAGTCTATACAGTTTTAGTACAAGTGGGTTTAGTAAGAAATGTGTTACTTTTTTTGTGGGGGGTCTCCATCATTTATTGAGCACTGGGGGCTTTGAATCAAACAAAAATCAAGCATTTATTGTCTTACAGTGGAATAGGATATTTGGGGTTTATTCTTTTAGGGTTTGAAATAGGGTCTTTTGAAAGTCTTCAGGCAAGTTTAATTTACATGATCCTCTATATGGTCATGTCCGTGTGTGTATTTTCGGTGCTTTTATCTTTACAATTAATGAGGGAGATTATAATGAATGTTAGTAGTTTATCTAGATATAATTTTCTAATCACTTTTACCAAAGGTTGAACTGTTTTTTTCACTTGACAATGCAAATTCCCACAAACAGCACCCGGGTGGCATTCAGGTTCCTTACAGTGATCCCAGCAGTTGAGTGTTTGGTAAACAGGCTAGTCACCATTTCTGGTTCATCATCCAGTTTTCATGGTGTCCAACTCAATCTTAAAATTGGTCCAAGAAAATTAGAATTTCTTATCAATTTAAGTACGTTCACAGCGTCTTCTTTAGAAGCAAAGTTGATCTATATATGCCTGTGCTCGGCAACACCTTTCACATGGACTCTGAAGCGACCAAACTTCTTTATTCTTTGGAACAGATGGTTTCGTATTTCACAATCATTGAAAGAATTCTGAAATTTGTAACCTGCAAGGAGTATTTATAATATCCGACATATGATTGAAAATGGTATTTGGTGATATTCTTTCCTCCTCACTCCAATTCCTCACATTTGACCTCTTTATTTCAGGCCTTCTAAGATGCCCACCTCCTTGATCAGCAAAACTTGACGTACACTGCACAGCATACTTCTTCTTTTCCTAAGATGAATCTGAAAATGTTCTTCTATTCCTGTGACCAGATTTGGACATTTGTGGACAGTGTGTCCAGTGAATTTTCTGATTCCGAATTCGTCCCCCTTTAGAGACAAACTCCTGCTCTTCACTGCTGGCCATCCTTCCACTACAGCATCTATTCAGTGTATAGAAGCAACACTAGCCAAATATTTTTTTCTAAGCACAATTTCCACAGTCAGAACCTGCAGTGAGATAGAGAGAGATATGATTGGAATAGATAAGGTGAGCTCAAAATATGAGTAATCTTATACAAATACAAATTTAAAATCACAACAGTAATATGGTTGAGATCCTTGGGTGAAAATTTGCAAAAAAAATTTTTAATTAATGCAATTTTCATGTTTATAATTACAAAAAAATAGCAAAACAAACTATATACCTCAAATATGGTTTCAATATTACTCCACCTATTCCATATTGTTCATATTATTGCAATATGTTAGATTGTAACTTTGTGTCGATCGATACATTTGAGCACCAAAAAATAGTTTGAAATATCAAGACTGGATATTTCCAGCAAAATCCCACTCAATTATGATTTTATGTTTCAACTTAAAAATATTAGAATGTTAACTTCCAAATCCACTTAATTTCCATTGGAAAAACGGAATGAGAAAAAAAAATAGGGAAAAAGTGACCCAACCATGACCAGGAATTGAAATGGAGACCTTAGCGCTGGTGTTCCTGATGAAGTTTCCCAAGATGAAGTTGATAAACAAGAAAGTAACATTTAGACTTTATGAAAAATGGTTAGCGGATAAAAGTGAGGAATTGATGTAGGTATGGAGTTGCGTGCCTCATTCCTCAGTTTTCATTTCTATTGTGAATAAAGTTCTTTTGAATAAATTTCAATCCACATTTGACAGATAGTACAGTACAAGGGAAACTTTTCAATAGATTTAAGATTTTTGGTCACTTGAAAATCTATTTGAGAGGTGTTAGTGACCACAGGTATGCCTATATCAATACACTTCTAAGGAGAATGCTACAAGAGCACTTAAAGAGATGCACAATTGTTATCTTCTTGGACGAAGCCTCAGAGTAAGTTGGACATGACAAAAATATAAAAATAATGCAAAAGCAGTTACTGATGTGCATCCCAGCCATTCTGTTCACAAGACTCACACTCCACCCTGCAGAAACAGGTTTGCTACTGTGAACCATTCCCATGCCACCTGGGTGCTGTTTGTGGGTCATCTGCCCTATGGAGTAACACAGCAAGAGTTAAAAGACATTTATCATCCATTAGGAGAAGTTGAATCCATCAATATCATTTACATTCAAAAAGCCTCCATTACCAATGCTTACGTCAATTTCTTTTCTATTACTGATGCCACCTTTGCTAAGAGCCACACGAATAAGAGGTGGTACAGAGGTGACACACTGCAGGTGCACTTTAGCAATAGAAATCCTCATGCTAAGGTAAGGATACAGAATTTGAGTGGATATGGAGATATGGCAAAAATCTGTTCCATTTTTGGATAATTTTGGTTTCATCCAAAAGGTTGACCACAATACTGGCAATGACTATGGTTTCCTTCACTTTGATAGCATGAAAGATGCCCAAATGGCTGTGGATACTTTGAGTACATTTAGCCATGAGAAAACTAATCTTTCTCTTCAAATTGAGCCCTGTCCAACCATGGAATGCGATTCTGCTTGTGAGAATGAGGATGACATTGCAGATGATCAGTGTTTGGTACTCCCCCAAGAAGGTGCCAATTACTGGCAGCTTTGTTTCTCTCCATCTCCAGATCGAGATTTTTTTTTCTCTAAATACTAGTATGAAAAGTGAAGATGGGGAAATATCAGAATCAGAGGAATATTTGAAGCATGTCTTGCACACTGATTCTGCGCTGAAACAAGTTGAATTTTCTCTCAAAGACCCTTGTCAATATGATGGAAAGGACAGAGATTTTGTTGTGATTGCCATCTCACATCAGGGAAGCACATCATGATTACTCCAGTTACTTTGACAGTACAGATGGCATTAGAAGAGCACAAATGTTTGGAGAAAAAAGTCAATCTGAGAGTGGCTCTACATACCATTACAATAAAGAACATGAAGACAGTTCTCTCTTGGACAACATGTCATATGAGCAAGACAGTGATCGTTTATCCAATTGGGATACAGAATATGACAGTGAGAGGGGAGGAAGAAGAGTACAAGAACAGGGCAGTGTTTTCATGGAGGTTACCACCATGGTTTGTCTCTTTGTGATAAGCAGACACACACGGAGTCTGCAGCACATGAAATGAATCAGGAAGTTGAAATGAGTGCATCCAATTGTCCAAAAGCTGACATGTCGTATTATATTGGGGCTGATGCTGACATGGAATTGAATGTGGGTACACATTATACCACTTCTGGTGATGGTGGGGATGAGAGTGGAGTAAAGCCAAGCTTAAAAATGGATAATTTGGCAGACCTTGCAAGGATGAACCCTATCATTTGGCATAGAAATTTGTTATTAAAACATATATTATTTCCAGCTCAGATACACCTGATAGGAGATGTTTCTATGGCTAATGCTATAGTTGAAGCTAAGGGACACAGGGAAGATATGAACGTCCTCCACTTTACTCAGCGATTGCATCTTTACCCACCTCAACTAAAGGATCTGAATGAGCGTATAGCCAGTGGTGCAAGACACTGCATCCTCCTGGCTGTGCCTGCAGCCATCCCAGACTCACAGTCCTCCAACTCATCCACTTCTCTTCAACCTTTTAAGGGTCTTATCAGCCATCTTGATAAAAAAAAACATCGTGCTAGAGTAGTTGTGCTGAACAGTGCAGATGGCAGAGGAAAACGAAGAGGTTCACTGAAGAAGTTTGTCTGTGATATTCTGTATGCCTTCACTCCAGGTGAGTTTCCTCAGAAGCTCTTACTAATGTTTGCACCTAATCTTGGAGAGAAATGTACCAAAGAGGAACACATGGTGGTTTTGTTGATCAAGAGAACTATCTGGAAAACAGTGTTGCAGTTAACAAAGACTTGAATGTATTTCCTTATCTCATAATATTTGGTGTCTTGTCTTTCACCTATCCATAATTAATGAACTAATTATTACTTGATTTGGTTTGGACTTTTTCATAATCATTTCTTGTTGCTCCTGCTCTCTTTAAATTTTAAGAGAACTATCTGGAAAACAGTGTTGCAGTTAACAAAGACTTGTGTGTAATTCCTTATCTCATAATATTTGGTGTTTTGTCTCTCACCTATCCATAATTAATGAACTAATTATTACTTGAAACTGTTTGGACTTTTTCATAATCATTTCTTGTTGCTCCTGCTCTCTTTAAATTTTATTTTCAATAACATTGTATTGATGCAAACAAGAATAACCTTGTTTTATTGTTATGCATATGTTCATCTGAAAAAGCTCAACACTGGTAATGACACAGAAGTAGCTATTATGTGACATACTTTACCCCAAAACAATTGGGGGTCAAACATTTCATGATGACCCCATAACATTCAAAGGTGTATAAGTGCATATTTTAGCGTTATCATACTGGATGTGGTCCCTTCTCAAATACAAGCACTTAAAAACTAAGTCTATTCATATCTTTAGCCACAAGTCTATTTGATGGCTATTAATGGATGACACTGCTCCCCAAAGAGTGTCAGTGATGGAAGGCTGGAATAGCTAAGAAAATCCAGGGTTATGGCAAGGAGGGGGTGATTGTGGGGATCAAGTTGGTTTTAAGTCTTGATCTCCTTAACTCAGGATAAGCTGCACCCTGAAGCCACCAGGTGTGGGGGCAAGAGGGTTCTAAGCTTTAGTCTCCTCAGTTCATGCTACCACCAGAGATCAACCTAAGTGCTAGGTAGATTTTTACCTACCTTTAAGTTCAATAGGTATTAAAATATTTATCTTAAATGCACATTAGGGAAATCTGGCTCTTCCACTCAGGAGCTCCTTTAATTAGTAATTCCTAGTGGGTTGAGCCACATCAAAGATGACACAAAATCATCAGTGAAAACACATAACAAAATAATAAGTAACTATACACAGAGCTGGTTAACATAAGTAATGACATTAAATTATATAGTTGCCTAACAAATAACTAATCTTAAGAGTTCAGTCAAAATTATAATGTTACAATTTATGGAGGTGTTAGTTAGAAAAATTGTGTTTTAGTTTTCCAGGAGTGAATTTACATATTCTTCTTTAGCTATATTTGAAGGCTGTTCCTTAGAGGTATCAACCAGAGTGGGGCAGTGGGGATGAAAAGGGGCAGAATAGATTGTAAATAAGCTTTCTCTCTTGATCTATGTGCAACATGGGTTACTGCTGGTGCTAGATTTTGCAAGGACTTTTGTGTAGGAAATTTCACTGACCCTTTTTTTTGCAGCACCATGAGTAATGTGTGATCAATGTCATTGCCCACCTAGAAAATAAAGTGCAGGACTAATGGCTATTCACTGAGTTATTCACCAATAACATCTCATAGCAAAATATATGAGTACCTAGTTCCATGCTGCACTGCAGTTAGGGGTCAGAGCAATGAGCAAGATCAAAGGAATCTACTCAAATATTGTCTCCTTGCAAGTAAAGCACTCTAATGGGATGAAACCCACTGATATTCATGCTAGATACCCTACATCATGGATGAGTTTAAAGCCAAACATTTTGGGACAACTGATCTTGTCCTTTTTTTTTATGTGAGGCTGAAAATACATACCACCATCCCCCCCCCCCCCCCCCTCCCCAAAAATAAATAAATAAAAAAATGATAAATAAATAAAAAATACTCCAAAAACCCATGGACCAGAATCTAATAGTTGGTATGAACACACATTATTATTCTTGGAGAAAACTAGGGCTGTGTCCCACCTGTCCACACCACTTCCTCTGGGTGCATCTGGGTTAAAAATATCCAAACATTTTATTGGTCAAATCCTTGGTCCACACCTCTTCACATGCAGGGTATGCTAGTACCCTATTTAAACCATTTACTGAATATTTAAAAATCTTTCCCCCCTCCCCCCCCCCCCCCCCCTACTCTCCATTCCTCAAAAAAAATTTTGTAGGGCATTAGAAGAGTTTCAATTTAATTTTCCTGCTTGGCTGTGATCAAATTTGTTAATTAAATGACTTCCACCACAGTTATTCCTCAGTATTTCTAAATGTTTCTAGTTGTCTTAGTTCCAGATATTGATTTCCATGTCTCCAGCCACAGACATTGCTCATGAGGGTGTAGGTTTTACTTTTTCAAAATATTTCAAATTCATGGTCTAATTAATTAATTAATCATGAGGTCATTTATGAGAGAGGTCACTGTCCACATGGCACCCCCCCCCCTTTTTACTTCCCTTGTGCATGTTGTTTTTCTTGTTTGTTGCTGTTTATTTGAATATTTGCATGACTGAAAGTGAAATAAGGCAGAAATCTGGCTTGTGTGGTCTTCAGTGAAATTTGACCTAATTTCTGGAGAGCCATAAATGAATATAATTACATATGATACTTAACATTGTTACTTTCATACTTGATATTCTTTTTTTTTTATTATTATTTTATTATGAGGGAGTGTAGTTATATTTTTAGAATTGATCAATCTTATAATTTTCATTTATTATCTTTTTCTATGTATTTAATATTCTCTCTTTATAAATATTATTACTTGTGTATCAATTATATATTTGTGATAATGTGTATTATTCTAGTAGGTCATCATTCAAGGAATTGGTATAAGAAAATATCTTCCACTTTTTAATATACTTCACTTCTTTTTGCAATTTTTTTTTTATATTCAGTCAAGTATATATATTTTTCATTAATTTACACTTGCCCACAACCCAGTGTAGTAGCTGCTGCAGCTTTTTTCTGTGACTACACCCCTCCACTTCTTGTGCTTGAAAATTGTAGTGGTGAAGTGTGGAAGAGTTGGGAATGAAAAAGAAGAGCACTAGTGTGGGGGGTGGGGGGGTGGGGGGGTGGGGGGGTGAAACACAGCAGTAGCTGAATTTTTGTGGTGAAGTTATCTAATATAGAAAACTGAATATTTACACCACAGACCTAATATAGTTTTACTTTAATCTTGGTTAACAGTTTTTGTTCACTATTTGAGATACACTACATGAACCTGAGTTTATACAGCACTTAATAGCCCACCATAGTACATTAATTATTCATTCCAATGTGATTTTGTTTTTTTGTAGACTTTTCTTATGTTTCATAACACACTTAGAAACTATCTTTCTAGTATTAATCAATTTATGTATTACATGAATAATTTATTTGTTATGATATTTCTACCACTCCCCCTCATAACTTCACAAATTTCTAAAAGGAATGAAAAAAATGTATAAGTATACCTTTGGTATAAGCTAAGAGTTTACTGTTAGTAGGAATACTAGTGAAATGATAAAACAAATTAAAATGAAGCCAAATGATGAAGCGGAAATTTGGCAATTAAAATTAATATAGGTTATAGAGTTCTTTCATCAATCCTGCCATATTGCATAGGGTTTAAAACGGACAGGATCAATTGTTTAGTTATCAGTGCAGATGTCTTCTCCAGACCATGCTTGCAGCTCACCCAATAGTGGGGAGGATGAAGACAATAAGGTGAAGCGCCCAATGAATGCCTTCATGATCTGGTGTAAAAAAATTCGAAAGAGAGTCTCTAAGGAGAACCCGGATTTCAATGCTGTTGAAATTAGTAAGCAACTGGGCAGAGAGTGGAAAGGACTAATGGAAGAAGAAAGGTGGCCTTTCATTGAAGAGGCCAAAAGGTTGATGAAAGCTCATAGGAGGAAGCATCCCAATTTTGAATACAACAAAAAAAAGGTACAAGCCTCAGCCCTACCACCTATTTCCAAAGGATATGTCTTCCTACCACTCCCACACTACCAGTCCTAAAACATTGCCTCAAAGAGAGAGCCCACAAGCTGCTGCTAGGTCACTTTGGAATATACAGCAAGGCCAATATTCTGGAATGCCAGATAGAGGCAGGCTTTACACTGGAGCACAAAACTCAGCAGGCCCTGTCTACTCATATAGGCATGCTTCTCCAATGGGTGCAGCCAATGGATCCTACAGCAGCTCCACCAGGCCCAGTTACAGCTATACTCCAACCAACAACTGGAGTGCTTCTGGAGTTCCAGATCTCTCCATTCCTGTCAATGGCTATGGGAATAACATCATTAGCAGTCTTCCTGGTCCTGAAGAAGCTACAGCCAATGGCCTCCTGCATTTTGACAGCACCCACCAAGCAGCATCCTTCAACTTCAGTGAGTGCAGTGCTACTCTAAATGCATCGAATCCTACCAACAATGGTAAACTGTGCTCAATGCAACCTGTAGGCTCAGCCTCTGCATACAACCTGAATAACCATGTGGGCACCAGCTCCTCTTTGGGAAATGTTGAGTCCTACCAGAGACTGATGCTTGAGAAAAACCCTGAGGGTGTGAGCCAACAAGAATTTTATCTGAGATCCATGGTCAATATCTATCTGGGAAATCCACCTGGAGCCATCGTTAATGGTATTGCACTAAAAAACAAACATGCTGCAGATCACTTCCGGAAGTACTCCGCTGCTTCCGTGGAAATTTCAGCTGGAATTTTCCCTAACTTTGAATCTAACCTGACAGCTCTGGCACCTGCTAGCATTGACTCTTAGCTGGAAGGTGTTGGTACTACTTTTCCTCTTTAACATCTGATGTGAAGAAAGAAGATGCATGTAGTATTGATAGTTTATTCTTGTATTTTTATGGGTAGAAGATATTGCTTAAATAGGACCATGATACACAGGTGTTATACATTTTCCTCAAGTGTTCTTGATATATAAACAATATTGTTTTTGCAGCATCGATGAAAAAATTTACCTTACTAAATGTAAAAAGTATATATAAAAATATACACTAAAGGTCGGTAGATTGGATGGAGGGAAGGTGATTAACAAAAGCACCTGTTTATTAGCAGTGCATTGTAAATGGTAAATGCCAATCCAACAAAAATCGGTCACCCAAAAGTGGCAGTCTTCCAGTAAACCAGGGTAGGAATTCCTGTTTCTAGCATTTAGTCAATGATTCAGTCTAGCATTTAGTCAATGATTCAGTTTAAACTATAATTGGATAATTTGAAAATTATTTAAGCTAGAATAGCAGTTTCGTAAGGACATCTTTAGGTAAGAGATTAAATCTTTAAATTTGGATAGCTAATGATCTTGTAGGCACTGTAGATAGATTACTATGGAAGAAATGGTCTTCCAGACAGGAACAATCATGAGAGCAAAGTCATGGTGATGAGAAAATGTCAACAGAGACTATGAATAGTTTATGGAAAAGATTGTCAGCCAGCTATGATGATAGGGGGTTCCATGCACACTTCATGCTTCATTGAGTGCAAACTGAATTCAATAATATTGCAAATGCACTGCATATAAGTATATATATAACTTATGTCCAGTGAATACACTCTACTTCCAATGTTATACATTTGTGCCCGAGGTGTGAACTCTGCAGTGAGATGCATTATCAATTAAGTTATTGTAGTTTCTGATAGCACATTCTTGGCTTGAGCATGGAACCAACATTGAGGTCTCATCCCACCATTGAATAGGGGCTCTACCCCCTCCCCTACATCCCCTTCTTAAGCCAATGTTAAAAAAAATTATAAGCTGTTTAATCACATGAGCTACAAGCATATTTATTCTAATAGATTGCATATCCTTTTAAATTGAAGGTGGGTGGTGTTCACCATGATTCTTCATTTTCAATAAAATTTTCATAACTTTTGGTTCTTAATTTCCTTGATGTCGTTTTCATAAAAGATGGAGTGTATTTGATGCTATTTCTAAGCATATTTAGTTTGTTCAGAGCTGCTTCATCAAACAAGATATGCTAATACAATGATCTCATTTTCCTGTGCTTAAAATGAATATAATTACATTTGGTACAAGAGCTCTTCTACCTCTATCCATTGAGGTAATTCTGATAAGGAAAATCTTGCAAAGAGTGTGGTTGGTTTTGTGAAAAGACATAACTTAAGTTCACTTTCATTACTCAAGAAATGTAAATGATGTGCTTATTCTGTCAATCAATTTTACATAACTGTAGTTGAATGTAATTATTACAACCACAGACTTGTAAATGGATTAACAGAATCAACACATCATTTACAGTTTTTGATTAATGAAGATCAAGGTAAGCCATATCTTGTACTTGTGGATATAGCAGCTGCTGTTTACACTAGTCTGGTCAGTTCTTGAATGATCTCATTTGGTCCCCACACTTGTTTGGCTTTCATGGGTATCACACACACACCACTTCCCCCACCTCCCCCTCCCACCTCACCATGCAGCCAGGAGCTCTCTTCTGACATCCTGCAGTCACTATATATATATATTTTTTAAATGTATGTATAGACTACTAGCAGCATGTTCCTGGTGTTGCCCTGCCAATGTCAACTTGAAACATTATAGAAGCCATTCCAATTTTGGCCTGGTTGGGCCTTTAATTAACTTTGGTTAGCCAAAACAACTTCCAGGGTGTGTGGTTAATACCAAACCACACACATTGCTACTCTCACATGTAGTTAATAATGCCCACCCAATTACTTGGACTCAGTATACCATATTTTAGCATAATTAGTCCATAAATGAGTATTTGGCAGGCATAATGATATCCTATGGGTGTGGCCAGGACCAAACCATACCCAGTGACACACACAAAATCAGTAATGCTCACCTAGTTTCATGGAAGTCTCACTCCAAATATCATTTAGGTTGGTTGTTGATTTCATAGTTAACTGCCATATTGGTGTATTACAAGGTTAGACATACTATTGTAATTTTGAGGGCCAAAACATATTTTGCCTTTTAATGAAAGGACCTGAGGTGGCATCATGAAGATCATAATGGGTTCCATCTTTAAATTCAGCCATAAATTCTGCCAATACATGAAAACTGCTTCCTT
Source organism: Lycopodina hypogea (assembly GCA_963969325.1). NCBI lineage: Eukaryota > Metazoa > Porifera > Demospongiae > Poecilosclerida > Cladorhizidae > Lycopodina > Lycopodina hypogea. The sequence goes on along the minus strand of OZ017782.1, from coordinate 16,450,228 downwards.
AATTATGTACCCACATTCTTCAAAAACAGGTGCTTCTTTGTCCACCCACCCCACCCTCCCCACACCCCACATTTTGCCACCACAACACAGTTATTTCAAATTGGCTATGAAAACTACTACCTTAGTTGTCTGTAAAATATTTAGTTTGAATTACCTCCATGGTAATGCCTCTAGGAACATAGAAAACCTGTAACATATATTTAACAAACTAAATACCAAATTATTCATTTAAAAGGAAGGGAATCTTCCTTCAAAGAAGAGATATGAGCACCACTCATGGAGATATGTAACAAAGAGATTCATTCAAGCTGGTCCAAGGAGAATATCAAATTCACTCTACATTGTCATTACATGAAAAATGAAGAAGTACTATATAAACCATAATGCATTCTTCATAGAATGAATATAGAACACAATATATGCACATACATACATATATTTAATGTTTTAATAAAATAATGTGCATGTGTTTTTGTAAAACAATGGTATCAATGCCCACCAGTCTGTTGTTTATATGCATTCATTCATGGCAAAGCTATCTTCCATTTTGAGTTATTGATATGAATAAAAAATGTAAGAATTAAAAATAATAATAATAACAATAACAATAATAATAATAATAATAATAATAATAATAATAATAGTAATAATAATAATAATAGTAGCAAAATAATAATAGATTTTTGGGGAATATCTGACAGTGTTTGTTGTGGAAAGCCTATTTGTCTAGTTTTTAATGGTGGATTTGATGTTAGGGTAGTCTTTTGTTTGGTACTAAGTGGAGATTTCTACTCTGTGTTGAACCTTGTGAAGGGTATGATGTGCTGGAGATGTCGTCTGTTGTGTTGGTTGTGAAATGGCCATTTCTTTGTGTCAGCTTGGGAGGTTTGAAATGTGTAGGTGGTTGGTGGTGACCTGTACACACTGGCATAGTGGTGAATTCATTCCACATCACTTGTGTTGGCTGTTTGATTTGTATTCACATATCTCTTATAGAAAGTTGGAATTTTTTTATGCTGGGTTCCATAAGGAATGTTATGGAATGGCGTGTTGAGAATTGCAATTATAAATAGCTGTATCTCTCTTTTGAGAGACCCCTCCGCAAGAAGCCACCTTGTTGGAGACCACCTTATTCCAAGTCTAGGGACATTATAGGTGAACCTTTGGCCCATATTTAGGAGAGGGTGGGGAGAGATACCAGAGCACATGTGTGGGAGTAGGGGATGATGGGAGTTACCAATTACCTAGTTCTCAATGTCCATGTGTAAAGGGTGGACGTACCTGGGCCAATGTGTAATTAGGGCGGGGGTAGTGGGGGGTGGGGGTGGGGCTGGGGGGAAATAATCCTGTGTGCATGTTGAGTAGGAAGATATTCCTGGTCTCATTCGTTGTGAGTAGGGGATACGGAGTTATAGGGTCAGATTTTAGGAGTAGGGGAATATTACGGAGTCCATATATAGGTGGTGGTTGGGGAAATTCCAGGGGCCATGTGTTGGGAGGGGATGTGAAATTGTAGGGCCAATTTCTAAGGTTAGGGTAAGATTTCTGGGTCCATGATTAGAGTGAGGGGATTCCAGGACCCATTTGTGTGTCCCATTTGTAGGTTAGGAAGATACCAGAGAATAAGTCTAGGAACCCATATTTAAAGGTGGATAAACAATCCAGGGCCCATGGGTAGGGGGTTGCGGGATTCAAGGGATCATGTTTATGGCGTGGTAGAGAAATACAATAGCCCATATGTTGGTGGAGGGTGTGGTGGAGATATTTTTGGGTTCATGTGCTTAGGTGAAGTGTGATACCAGGATTTATTTATAGGTGGTTGGTACTCATTTTTTCTAACCCCAACCACATTTCTTAGGAGAAGAAACAGCATTTTTGCTGTGTTTTTCCTATCCTTTCTTTATTTGGAAGTTGGTGGGAGAATAAATTAACAGATTTAACTTGCTCAAGAATTCTGAGAGCCCAACATTCTACTCAACCACTCCATATCTGATCAATCTACCAGATTTTATTACTTGCAGCTGCCAAAATTAAATTCTAGCTCATTTTGGTGCTCCTTCAAACACATACACACATAAATGCACACACACACACACATGAACACACACACACACACACACACACACACACGAAAATAATAGAATAGGGTATAATTTATATATATTAGAATGAATGGTAGATATTAGAATTAAGTTATATTAATATTTTAGTTTTATATAGCCTAGTGTTTTATCTTAAGTCTCCATATGTAATGTTGAAGATAAATAGGATTACATTGACAGCTTTGAGTTCAAACATCAGTTTCCTCATTCCAGGTTACCCAACTCTCATAGAATTCTATCACCAAAAGGGGGATAGCTGCATTGGCCTCCTAGGAGTAAACTAGGTCCGTAACATCTGTTTCTTTCATGCACAGAGAATGTATAGATATCCTTAAGTAAAATAGAATTATTTTTTTGCTATTTTAATCTACCCTTTACAAATTATTAGCAGAATATTTTCCAAATAACTGTGGACACAATACATAGAACCTACCATTCTATAAAAATAGGTTATGTCCATTATATACTTAAGGATGTATAAACATCCTAAAGCAAAAAAAAACAAACAAAATAATATTTTCCAAATAACTGTGGGCATAATACATAGAACCTACCATTCTATTAAAAATAGTTTATGTCTATTAATTTCCATTATTCCACAGATTTTGACGTACCCCAAGGTGAAACCTCAATCAGGATATTTTTGTGTTTTTCACTTGCTGCCCTCACTGGAGCAGCTCCACATTCGCCAGCAGTGACTTAGCAATAAAGGAAAATGAAGAAAGGTGAAGTTGATCCTGCAGCACATCTTATCAAGCTGATAATTATAACTCTCTCCTAATTATTATTCTTTTATTATAACTTGCTAATTATATATGGAAAATAGTGTCAATGACTGCATTGTGTTAATTGTACTAAATATATTGGAATTTCTCTCATGATTCATGGAAGTAAGTGCTCCAATAGGTGTGTGGGGTTACCATAGTATTTTTTCTTCTTCAAATACTAAGTTTGGTGGAGCTCCTCCCAAACTCATTGGGACTTAGTGCTCCAATAGACAGTGCATAAGGGGGAAAGGGACCCTATAGGTTTGGTAGGATTTATTTTCCTTGAAATGTGGATATTTACATATCCTTGGATGGAAATCTTATCCCTGAATGTCACCAGCCAAAAGAACCAAAGCTCAAGGAATCAGAAACATATATATAAGCTATCAACTACAACATTTAAAAAGAAATTGGCATCATGATACTAATGACCAAATGGGTTTAAAGATTGTGATCAAAAATTTCAGACTGAACCTAGAGTTTGGATGGTGGTTTAAGCTGGGTTACACAGTAGTTTCTAGGAATGAGAGAGAGAAAAAAGTAGTGGTATATACAAGGAAATATGTTTTGGCGAGATGTGGCTCTCCTAATGGGGAGACTCTGGGTCTGCCCCCCCCCCCCCCCCAAAATTAATCTGTAAATAAAAAGTAAATTAAATGGTGCGCGCTATTTGGAATACACTTCTGTAATATAATTATTAGGGCAGGGTTGCTGTAGAAAACCAGAACCTTGTATGCTACAAGTCTTCAGGGTGATCTTATCGGTGTTGTGGACATCCAGACATTCCACTTTCATTATCCCTTCTGTTATCTTCTGAAGTGTGGTGAAACTTCAAGCTTCCAGCAATCTACTCCAGGTGTGGCACACATTATATTGTGGAATGAAGGAATTATCTTCCATTCAGATCTATTCTAAGCAACATACATACATATTCCTAGTGGGAATATATTTATTAAGGCTTTTCTTATTGTATGGGTATACAGTTATGAGAATTGCAGTGGTGTGCTCATCCAACCAAAACAGGAGTATGGCTGCTCATAGTCTCCTTAAGTAAGTGTAATTCATATTATTTTTAGGTATGCTGTGTTTTGTTACTGCAATGATCCTCTTTCTAAACTTTCCCCCAAAATCCCATTTCCATTTTTTTTTCTAGTAAGGAAGGATTTGATGTAAGATCATATGGCACTGGAACTATCAGCAAGTTTTGTGGACCTGTACCCCATGAACCAAACATCTATCAGTTTGAAACCACGTATGATAGCATGTACAAAGACTTGTGCCAAAAAGATGAGAAATTGTATCCTTATATATTGAATTCTTATTAAAAATTTAGACCAATTATTTTGGATGCATGGTTAATCTTTGGCTTTATATTCTTTGAGATTTCCCTCTTAGTTTACAGTTGAATGGTGAGGGGGAAAATGCTGAATCTAAATGAGAAAATTTTTTGCATAATAATTGATCTACAATGAGATCTATTGCAATAAATGAATAGGATTCTATTATTTTTTACATCACTGACTTGGTTATGACTGAAGTGTGGTACATTTTTAATTACCTTTAAACATTACTCTCATACTGGCCATCACCTTAATCACAAATTTATTTTTCTGACATGGCCTTCACATTACCTGTTTCAATTGTCCACCTAAATTTCACACCAATGAGTACTAAATTGATTTGGAACATTTCATTGCATTCAGTTTATATTAAAAAGCATTGGTGCAATTTACTTTAGCTAATCATATGCAGGATTACAAATCAAATAGCCTACTAATTAATACTATCAACTAGCCATATTTTTGTGTAATTTTGATGAAAATAATGGATACTTTCATCTTCATCAATTTTTTAAATGCAATATTGTGAAAGTTTCTTGACTACTAACACAAACCAGCTATAAGAAGAAAGGCATTCTTCAAATGTTGGAAAGAAATAAATACTTGAAGAGCAGGCCAGAAAGATTTACGGAGACTGACGAACAATTTAACGTAATAATTACTGTTGGGGAAAGGATTTATGACAGCGTCCTACAAGGTATGTTCATGCAATAATTATCTTTAAATTTTAGATAATACACCTCTTGTAAAGAAATACTTATCCTTATACAGAAAAGAAATTTCAATACATGCAAGGCAAAATATTTTACGCTGACAGTTTTTCATGCATGTGCCTATTTATATACGTTCTATTTGTAATTATCTTATGATGGATATCGATATGTGTCCATGTAATTTTTATCTATTTCTTTGTCAGTCTGTATCCAAGTACCATAGCATTTTTTTTTGGTTGCTATATGTGGGGTCAATGGAGATACAGGATTCCACCTCTTCAATCAGTATGATTGGTACCATTGTTAGTGTATAGTATCCGGCAATGACATCATTAAAATATATAAAATGAACATGTGCATGTCATATTCTTTCCAGTAATTGCCTCTTTTTCTGCAAACATATAGCTATCTTTCAGAACTAGTAATGAAGTAGCTGCTCTGGAAACATACTGCAACATCAATATATGGGTTGGGAATATGATTACTATTATATTCATCAAGATATATTTTTCCTTTAAATATTTCCATGATTTCTGTCTAGATAAAATATTTTGGTGTTTATTGTACCAAAAATTTAAATATTTAACTACTTTTCAACAAACCAAAAATCGTTATATAGACTACACTTTTCCCATTAAATATGGTACCCCTGGACTACTTCAGTACCACAGAGATGACCAAATGACAATAACTATCTTAAATAAAAGTGGGAGTCTAGGTTAGTTATGGTTAGTTATGGTTAGCTCTTTATTGCTTTGAGTGCAAAGCAGTATAGCAGTTACTGACATACACTTAGGGGAGGGGATAGAGTAAAGGTACGTAATCTAGTCGAAAACTTTATGTCTTTTGGTAACACAAATAATAGATGATAGAAATTTTAGGCTTCACTATACCTTCTAGTGGTTTAACAAGTTAACACTTATTACTAAAATTTATGTGCACAAATACACACATTTCTTTAATTTTTATACCTCACACATACCTTTCTCTTCTTCTTTTTGATACAGCCATTGATGCCAAAGGAAGTTCAACTTTTGCCATTGTGCATGTCCTTAACCTTGAAGTCAAGGATAGTTTGAATGGAGCCACTAGGGGTGCTAAGCTCATCCTCGAACTGTGCAACATGGTAAGATGTGATAATGCATATAAAACTGATCCCTAAGTGTAAGTAGCATTTATTCAGAACTTTTGAGTCCGAATAATATGGCCGATTTCAGTCTTGTAATTGCTTATAAAAAGAGTAGACTTTATCCAACATAGACATAGAGCATGCTCTTGTTCTAAGGTTCTACTGTATTGACTGTCTGCTCTGAATAATTGGCTAAAATTTTGTGCACATGATTGATGCAATTTCATTTCAGTCAAACAATTATTTCCAGAATTGTAATGGATGAAAATTCTTAATTAAAGCAATAGTTAATCAATTTGTATGTCTGAACTCCCTACTTTGTAAAGAGTTAACTATTTTGTGAAAAACTAAATGTATTTAACACCACCATAAACCTATAATAAAAATAGACTTTATAGGTATTAGATTTTTAAATAATGGATTCAATATTTTCTTAGCATGGAAGACATAATTTTATTTATTTTTTTTAAAGATATTATCAATTTTTTATGCTTGTATGACACAAAATATAATAATTTCAGTATGCTTACAATGTTACATGAAGATTAAATAAACCTCTCCTCATTTTCATTAAGTTTTAGAATATTAATTAATCACAATCTTTGAAGGGATTTAAATATACTGGTGTGGTCAATTTGTTCATTTGGCCATGACATGTTTTGTTTTAATGGTTGCTGATGAACTGGTTGTAATATATATATATAAATATATATTTATATATATTTATATATATGTATGTAAATATATGTATACTCTTAATCCATGCATAAAAGTATTGATAAATTTTTCTTATTAATTACAGATGGAAAGAGCTAACGATCTGAGCAGTGAGATTGAGGGTGTAATCAGGGAATTTGAGATGAACAACTCAAGAAAAGTCCTTCATGCTGTGATGTTTTATTAAATTTGTTCCACATGATATTTAACTTAATACTTTATTTTTCATCAGCTATTTCCATTTAATCATGTTTAATTATTTATATTCATATTTTCAGTAAAGGATGAGAAGCCCTTTAGAATTGTGAAAGTTGAATAAGATGAAGAGTTTTTTAATGTGCTTTAATGTGTTTACCAGTGTACTAATAACAGAATGAGAATATTTGCATCAGCGATTAGGGGAAGGAGATAAAGGTAAGGGTGGGGGAAGGAGGAGGGAATATTAGGGAGAATTAAACTTTAATATCCACATCCATTTTTTTGCATGTATGTATGTATGAATGTATATATGTATGTACGTATATATGTATGTATGTATGTATGTATGTATGTATGTATGTATGTATGTATGTATGTATGTATGTATGTATGTATGTATGTATGTATGTATGTATGTATGTATGAATGTATGTATGCATGCATGCATGTATGCATGTATGTATGTATGTATGTATGTATTTATGTATATATATATTTATGTATGTAAGTATGTATGTATATATGTATGTATGTAAGTATGTATGTAAGTATGTATGCATGTATGTGTATATGTGTGTATGTGTGTATTTACATACCTACATATGTTATCCAAAGATAATTAATGGATCTACCAGAGAGAAATTTGTCACATGGTGTCTAAGTTTAGGGTAAGTGGTATTAATGAAATGTGTGTGTCAAAAGGTGTGCTTTAGTCTAAAAACATCATTTATGGACCTATCAGTTTGAAATTCAGCACAGAGACTCCAAATAACCAAGTGAGTATTATTTTCTATAATGGCATGTCAATGAGTTTGGTTTTATATCAACCAAACCAGATGGAAGTTATTTTGACTGCCAAAAGCTATTTAAGGGACTGACTAGGTCAAAATTTGTGTGAATTTTTTAAATATTCCTTGTTGGCATTGGCCGAGCAACTCTGGATATCTGCTGGTAGTGTTAAATAATTGCTTACAGTGTGAATTAATTGATCATGATTAAGCAATTGTATTCTGATCTGTTCCCTTTACCTTTTCGGTTTATTAAATTTTTTAGTTGGCCAAAATTTGTTATGTAAGTGGATAGAGGATTTTGGAAGAACATTTCAGCCCAAAAAATTAGAAGTAGTTTATAATTGTAGTATTGATCACAAGATAAGCAATAGGATTCAAGCAGCAATTAAATTTTAAAAAATTTTTAATATAGGCAAAATTATCATAGTATTATCCCGTTAATATTACTTCTTCTAGTTACAAGGAAATTTTTCTTTGCTATTAATCTTTAACTTTAGTGTTTTATTTATCATCAGCTCTTACCTCTCTCATCCAGGACCTAGGAGAAAAGAGGCTACAACAAATTAACTCAAGTTATGAAATGAAGAGGTCAAATTTCTAACAAGAAAAAGAAGACGAAGTTTTAATCTAGTAGCAGCACAATGAGTTGAGCAAGTTAGAGCTGCTCTAACTTATCATGCCATAATTACTACAGCTGCTATAGAAATGTAGACAAAATGTATCTGGTTTGCAGTGATTTCATTTTTTCAGATGGAATTAGCAAATACCATATCAAAATGTAAAGTCTATTTTCAGAATGTTGAGAGTTACATTTAAGTTAAATTTTATAATTTTTTTTTCTATTGTTGACCTTTGAAAAAACAGAAGAAACTCTGGTTTATTCATATTGTCCACTAAGGAATTATACTTTACAAATTATTTTTGGTTTGCTAACTTTAAGTGGTACCCCTGGAATATATAATGTTACATTTAATGCATAAACATTTGGTCATACATATTGTGATCTGCTTCACTGAAGCACAACATCAAGCTAGATTCTAAGTAAGAGAGAATGCAATCAAAATGTGTTTTTTCATCTTCCATTATGTTATAGGTACACTATTATTCAGTATCATTTTTTTTTATTGTATTTGCTTCATGGATATATATTAGATATTGCATTGGTGTCTACTTATTTCATGTACTGTATTGATTCAGTGTTACTTGGGCCTAGTTGGTTTCAGAGTATCTTTATTAGCAAGTAATTGCTTAAGCTTTACTTCAGTTGGGTGGGTGGATGTGGAAGAAGGGCCAATTGGCATAATTTTTTCTACATGAACTGCACAGTTAATTGTTTCCATTCCTATGCTAGAGTTATCTCAAAATTCATTACACTGATTGTTTATAGTGTTTTTGTTTATATTATTAATTTATTTCAACCATTTAACTCTAGTCCCATTTCTGCCCTTGTTCCCTTTTCTTTTCAACCACAGTGGATTTGCAATCCTGCGATGAAGACGATGATGAGTTCTGTGATGAAGAAACCAAGCCAGAAAGGTAAGTACACAATTCAGTTTTGGGGAGTGAGATTGGATATTCCGGGTGATCCTAGCGTTAAGGTGGGGGGGGGGGGGGGTAGGGGGTGGTGGTAGGTGGTTGTGTGAAGATTCTGGGGTCCAAGTTTTGGAGGGTAGTGGGGATAAGAGATTGCAAGGTCTATTTATAAAGTGTGGGGTAAAAATTCCAGGGTGCATGTGTAGGGGGCATTGAAAGATTCCAGAGCCAAATTGCATGGGGGTGGACAGATTCATGTGCCCATATTTAGGTAGGGTGGGGGATATATCAGGGCCCAAATGATGTGGCAAGGGAAGTGGTAGGAGATTGTAGAGTCATTTTGTTGGATAAAGGACGATTTTGGCCACCATATATAGGGGTGGCTGGGAAAATTCCATGAGGTCTGGGATTTCTCTCCCCCGATACATGGGCAATGGAATCTCCCTCCCCCAACTTGTACACGTGCATTGGGTTCTCCTTACCAGTCCACACCCCAAAAAAATGTACCCTGGAATCTTCCCACCCACCATAATTATGGGCCCTGAAATCATCCCACCCCCTACATTAATGCACAGGAATCTTCCACCTTCCCTACAAATGGGCCAAGGAATCTCCCAAATTCCATGACAAATGGGCCCTGATATATCCCTCCCACCAACAACTATAGGCCCTGGAATCTTACAGCCCCCTAAACATGGACCCTTGAATTTTCCTCTAACCCTACTTCTTGGCCCTGGAATTTCCCATCCCCCTCCCCAAAACACGGGCCCTAGAATCTCCCAAACCCCACATATACATGGATCCTGTAATTATCTCCTACTCCTAAAACGGGGACTTCTAATCTCCTATTCCCAACTCACCAAACACATGGGTTCTAGTTTCTTCACCAACCACACATGTGCACAGGAATATCTCCCTTCCCCTCCTACCTGCTTACACATTGGCCCTGAGATCTCTCCCACTACACATGCATCCAGAGATCTTCCATTCTCCAACACCCTATAAATAAGCCCTGGTATCCTCGTTCACCTTTACACATGAACTTAAAATCTCTCCACCACACCCCCCACTAACATATTGACTCTTTTATCTATCTACCCCACTGTAAACATGCTCCTTTGAATCTCCCAACTCCCTGCCCATGGGCCTTGGATTCTCTATTCCCCCTTTAGATACGGGTCCTACAATCATCCACCGCCCCTATACCTCCCGCAACACATGGGTCCAGGAGACTCAATCCCATTCCTACACAGGAGACATGGAATCTAGTCACCCTTACACTTGGCTTCGGAATATTTCCACCTTCTTTCACCTATATATGAGCCCTGGGATCCACCCCCCACTATTTGGACCCTGAAATCTCCCACCCCCTTTACACATGAGTCCTGGAAATGTCCTAACCCCCACATAGGTCTTGGAATGTACTATTCCCACCCCACCCACCCCCCACCCCCCCCAACACATAGGTCCTGGAATCTAACACCCACCTTACAAATGGGCCACGGAAAGTCCCACTCCAGATAATTACAAACTCATGGGCCCTGGTATCTTCCCTCACTTCCCCTACATATTAGCCCTGGAAACTCTCCCTTCCTGCACATGGGCCGAGGAATCTCCCACAGTCTCAAACTAATTGGCCCTTGAATATCTATCTCACTCAAAACAAAAGGGTCCTGCAACTACCACACTCCCTTAAACATGGACCCTGTTATCTTCCCCTAACACTACAACTAAGAACTGGACTTTTCTATCACAACCCAACACATGGGCCCTGGTATCTCCCAAACCTCTATATATGGCCCAGAATTAACTAGTTCCCATCTAGATATGGTCCTAGAATCTCCCACCCCAATATAGTGAGGAGTATGGCAAACAGCCTATGGTCTGGATATGTGAGTACTGCCTCAAGTATGTTCGGCTCAAGCGCTCCTATCTGAAGCACATCACCCTCTGTCAGCATCGCCAACCACCCAGGATAAAAAATTTACAGGAAAGAGACAATCTCTGTGTTTGAAGTGGATGGAATCGACCACAAGCTCTACTGTCAAAAATTGTGGACAGAGTCATTGAGTTCATGGCACTTACCTGGTGTCTGAACAGGACCGATCGATTGTCTGAAATGGAGCAATACAGTGTCTGTGTTCGACTAAATCCTTCTCTGAGCTAGACTGATTCAATGTTTAGACTAGACCCACCCAATGTCATATCCAGACCGAACAAGTATCTGAACTAACCCAAACCAATGTCCAAATTGGAGCAACCCAGTGTCTGAACTTGACTGACCTGGTGTCTTAACAGAACCTCCCGAGTGTTTAAAATTGACCAACCGGGTGTCTCATCAAGACCGACATAATTTTCGCAACTGGACCAAGTCATTCACATTATCTCAACTCGATAGGCAATGAATATTAACCATACCTACCCATTTCACAACTGGACCGACCATGTGCAAACTTGAAGTGGAAATCTCCTCCATCAAAAGTCTGATCTGTAGTACAACATACCTAATACATCCAGGGAATTTCTTCACTCCAAACCTGCATTCCAAGCCTGCAATGTTTGGAATGCAAACCTTATGTCCAACACTCCTGCATCCCAATGCTCCATTCAAAGGTTTCTTTCCATGCATGCAAACCATGCCTGCAATCCATTGAACCTCCAGTTTGAACATGCAGTCCATACCTGCTTACCAAACCAGCAGTCCAAGCCAGCAGCCTAAACCTGCGATTCTAGCTGGCAGTGCAAGTCTGCTGTCTGAGTTGCACAGCAAGCCTGCAGTAAAATCCTGCAGTTAAAAACCGTCATTCCGGGCCTACTCTCTGAGGTGGCACTCCAAGCTCTTATTTCAAGCCTAAGCCCTAATTCCAAGCCTGGATTCCATGGCTCATCCAGTTCAGGTCTGCAGTCCAGTCGTGACTTCTAAGACACCTGCAGTCCATGCCTGCTGTAAAAGCTGGCAATCCAAGCCTGCAGAAAAAAAATTCAGTCCAGGCTTAGAGTCTGAGGATTCTGCAGTCCAAGGATCGTGAAGTCCAAGCATGCAGTCAAATTATGCACTTTTTTCCTGCATTTCAAGACTGAAATCCAAACATGCAGTCCATGGCACCTGCAGTATGAGCCTGGAGTCCAAGCCTGCATCCTAGCCTGCTGGCACAATGTGAACTCCAGGTATGTAGTCCAAGCCTGCAGTCCAAGCTTGAAATTCTTGAGTGCAAGCTTTCAGTCCAAGCCTGAAGTCCAAAACTGTAGTCCAAGGCTCCTGTCACACAAGTGTGATGTCTTGACCAGCTGTTCAAGGCTGCTGCAGTTTAAGCTGTCAGTCTAAGCTTATATTCAAACCTCCACACAAAGTCTGAAAGCTAAACATGCCATTCAGGATCCTGTGGTACAATCCTGCATTCAAACTATGGTCCGAGATTTGTACAAGCTCTAAGTTCATACCTGAAGTTCAAGCTTGCTATCAAAGCATGGTGTCCTAGCCTGCACTCGTAATCTTAGATCAAATCTCAAGGCTCCTGCAGTCCAAGGCTCCTGCAGTCCAAGGCTCCTGCAGTCCAAGCCTGAAATATATGTCTTCAGTATAAGCCTGCATTCCAAGCCTGTAATCCAATCATGCACTCCAATCTGGCAGCCCAAGTTTTCAGTTCAAAGTTCTTGCAGGCATAGTTTGCAATGCTAGACTGCTTTTAGACCTGCAGTCCAATTCTGCTGTCCCAACCTGAAGTTTGATCATGCAATTTTGTCATGCACTCCAAGATACCTGCACTCCAAGCCTGCAGTACTAGCCTGTTCTCATAGAGGGAGTAAAGTACTTGTGTCAGTGATAAAGAAATAATGATTAAATCTGGCAAGGGTTAATTTTTGATTGCATGTCCAACTGGTAGAGCTACCTGTATCCCATTTAAGTTCATCAGTAGTTAAACAGTGAGTTTTTCAATTGAGTCAAAGTCATTGTGAAAATCTTCACCAATAATTTCTTACATGTTTTCTTATTAATTAATACATTTGCATATAATGCTAAAATGAGTGAAAATGATCTTCCCATTGACCAAATAAAAAACAAAAACAATCTACTTCATGCACCTGCAATATATCTTCTTGTATCATGCTCTCTTGGAGGGGCACTGTCTCAATATTTATTCATAAATATCTATTTATTGTTGACTTAGAGAAAATTGCCATAATTTAAAATTTGAAATTTTTCCTTCTAAATAACATAAACAGGTTAAGCTCTCTCTCTAAGTCTGGCATAACGATAACCTTAAGTTCTAAACCAAAAAAAAAAAAAAAAATTAGAAATGAATTTCTAAATTTTCAAGAATTATTTCAAGCTGCTTTATGCTGGAAATTTGCAAGACACTTCTATTTAATTAAGTAGTAAATTTGAACTTTTAAATGGATATATCATATGAAAATACACCAAATGGCTTTAAGGTTTCATTTCTATCCATTCATGTTATTTTCACATTAAAACAAAAATTAAAAAATTTGTTCAAAATTGTTCTAGAACAACTTTTAACCCTGCATTTTTTTTTTAAATCTAATGGGTTTTTCTTATAGATTGTGTTTTCTTGATTATATCCAGTAATTAATTATCTTTTCTTAGTTTAAATAGGAATAATTCAAATATAACAACAATTGCATTGAAATATATCAAAGATATTTTATAGGGCATTGATATGATGGTTTTACATGAGCACATCCACATTATATCATTACAAAATTTAATATATGTATATATGTACACTTGTTTTGTTCTATATTCATTCTATGAAGAATGCATTATTGTTTATAAAGTACTTCTTCATATTCGATGTAATGACAGTGTATAGTGAATTTGGTATTCTCCTTGGACCAGCTTGAATGAATCTCTTTGTTGCGTATCTCCATGAGTGGTGCACATATCTCTTCTTTGAAGGAAGATTCCCTTCATTCTGTTTCAAGAATAAGTGGACATTTTAACAATGCATTCCTTTTCCATGAAAACTAATTCATCATGTGTAATGTGCTTTACCTGCTGGAATAAGCGTCAGTTGCCAAGTTGAAAATACAGATGGAGATAATAATGGATATATATATATATCGTGGAAATTGTTGAAAGGTGGAAGTACTGGAGACTTTTAAGTTACAAAAGAATCTCAAATATGTCTATCAAAGTAAAATTTATGGACCAGGCTCCTCCAGTAAAACCAAATAAAACTCATTTACTATTTTCTTGTAATAATTTAGTTGTCTTAAGTTAAAACATAGAATGACAATGTTGCAGAAAGAAGTCCAATGCGCAATAACATGTGCGTCTGTGTTCTTTGATTATACAACTGCAACATTACAACTTAATGAATAGCTGCTTTGAGGGCCAGAGGAACTACACAGGGGGATATACTAATTTTTTCATTGAGATGTGCTTGGAGAGAGTGCAGCTCAGATATGGACAGCCAACTTCAACCTGCAGAAAGTAAAAATTTAAATGCATTTTTCTAACAGTGGCCAGTTCACCAAACAAACTCAAATCTGCCCAACTCTAGTTGCACCATTGCCAAGCTGAATAGGTTCCTCTTAATTGGTATTTATATGATGGGATGGCCCTATTCAGGAAAGAAACACACAAGCACTGGGAGACGCAAAATATTTTTTCCATGGAGCATCAATCAATTAAGCCTTAAGGTGAATGCACAATGAAAATATTTTAATCTCTATGTGGGACCGGTTTTACATGACCACACCAGAACAGGCTCCATATAAACAGATTCCTTGTTAAGCCACTGCAAGGTTACTCCTCATGAGGCATCAGATCTATCCATATTCCTGTGGTTTCAATTTAATGTATGTTATTAGAAGTTCGGCTCTGAACAGGTCCCTAATTGGCAGTAGAGTTCTTGCATTAATGCTCCTGTCAGAGAAGCACCACAGTCTGACAGATTTTCTTTTGGTACTCTGACATGACTAAAAATTATCATGAACACCTTTGCAATGATCTCAATGTCTGTTAGTTTGAGGGGTTTTGCCTGTGGATACCATGTGGCATAAGCAACCATAGCTAGGATAAATCGTTGTCCAGCTTTGGTTATTGTTAAGGGACTTACCAGGTCAATCACCACTCTGGCAAAGGGTTGGTCTATCAAAGGCAAAGAGTTTAACGGGGCTTGGTGCTTTTTGTATCATGCTATCCTCTGGTACTCCAGACACGACCTGCACAGCTCTGCCACATCAGAGTATAACCCTGCCCAGAAGAAAAAGCATAACAATCTGTCTTGGATCTTCTTCCTACCAAGATGGCCTGCCATTGGAATGTGTGAGCTGCCTGTAATAACATATCTTGGCAACTTTTTTGGCAACACAAGCTTCTTTGTAGGATCTTCATCGACTGTGTGGCATCAGGAACTCAGAATTTTTTTTTCTCTCTCAGTTTCTCTGATATCAGCTAGGAAAGCATCATCTTTCTGGCACTCTCTCAGAGGTATTGCTCCTCTGTCGAGTGGGTGCTGAGCTGAACTCAATGACACATAGCGTAGATGTTGCTGTCTCTTCTCATTGCCAGTAAGATATGTTTTCACTCCTCTGTCTGGCATAAACATATTATCTAACTACTGTGGAAATGGACTCACTAATATTCTCAGTGTAATAGTCTTCAGATAACCACTCATCCACATCCTGATCATCTTTTAGCTCTTTATCTGCTTTCTGAGTTTGTGCTCTAGTCTGGAGTTTGTTAATTACTGGTTCTGGGCATATCAGGTGTTTTCCCAGTTCCAGATAAAAGGCAGGTCTTGTCCCAGAAGTGCATCAAAGCATATTTTTTATGCAACTGCTAACAAATGTTCATGTTTACCTTCTTTCTTTATTCCGAAAAGTACATACTTCTTTTTTCTTCCCCCCTCACCCTACTCACTTTATTCTTCCATTTCTTATATCTTCTCCCTTTTTTCCTTCTTTCCTTGCTTTTTTCTCTATTCATTAACACACTAAATGACTCACCCAGCTGTCCCTGTATTTAATAGAAGATATCCTGGAAAAGACTCAACTATAAAAATGATTCACTGCCTCTGTGGGTACATTAGATATAAATCAACTTTTTTGGTATATATTTGTGAACGATGTTTATAATTGGTGGAGTGAATGTGGCACTCCAGATGGAGCACTGAGTAACTCAGCTGTGGATGCTATTTTTGCTATTGTGTTGCTGATGTATGGCCTGCCTAGGTGCTTGTGAATATCGAGTGAGTTCTGTAGTGCTCTGCCATTCTTACTCCACAAGGGAGGGACCCACATCCCCCCTATAATCCTTGAAGCAAGTGGTGCACCAACTTTTATATGTATGAACACGTACTAGATCTGGATTGGATTGTGCCTGAGGATCCCAGAACAACCTAGTACAGCATGCATATCACATGCATATGTATGAATTTATGAAATATAAGACATGAGATAAATCTGAATTATTTTGGTTTAAGGGAGTGAAATAATATATTTAAAAAAATCAAATAAAGTTGATGTTGATGTATTCTTCATTTGTAAAAAATAGAAGAATCACTTATAGTGGAGTGGTTGAGACAAGATATTCAAGCCAATCTTGTATCTTTTTGTAAAAAGCATCCAATTTGGTACACCTGTATAAAAATATGGAACAAACAAATTTGGATGTTTGGCTAACTTAGATTTGATCCTTGTTGACCTCTAGATACTAACTTGCGTGTGACATAAGTTTGTTTTTTCACAGTGTAATGTACTACTGTGCATGTGTATCATGTTAGTTATGTTTATTATCAAATGAAGGCTCTCATAGCCTTGAGCAATACCAAACTTGAATCACATTTATATATGTATTTCCATTATTGAGTTACAGCTGTTTTGTAGCTACTGTAGTTAACCACAATATAGTATGTTGGTGAAAGAATTAAAAGGGGAAGCATTTATTTATTTTTTAATGAGTGTAGAGGCTGTGGTCACATGTAGAATGTAGAAGGACGGTAGTCCTGATATTAACATAACATTTTAGTTACATGGCCGACAATAGATATAATAATACCAATCAAAATTAACCAGGTTCAAGCTCTATTTGAAAGAGTTGATACTCTTTTGTTGTTTTGATGAAATATTTGGTTTTACGAGTGATCAGTCTGCATTATAAACACTCTGCTCTCTTGCTGTCATGAATTTTGTCCACCCCCTTCCCCCCTCAAACTCTTTCCTGGTCTTGAGAAACCTCCATGTGGTGTTCATCATAAACCCGTGATCGAAAGACCTGAAGGATTGAGCTGCCACCTCTCCCGCTTCCTTCAACAGATATGTCATCGACTGATATGGGGATTGGTCCTCCGGGGGGCACCTGGACAATTCTGATGTCAGCATAACTGGGAATGACTACTGTGGAATAGTTTATAATGGAGGTCAAGGGTACTGGAACTTGGATACTGGTGTCTAGAGAACTGGTGCCTGGACTCAGATTATACTCCTTTTAGATTATTTGTAGTTATAATAAAATGTTACACATCTCTGTGCCACTCTGTGTACCCTTGCTTGATAAACACATATCTTGTCTTCATTTATCCAATGTGCAAAGAATGCTAGGACATGCATGCTGTGTTATAGACTTGAATACTCAAGGTGATGGTATTGCACAGTGCAGGTGTATTGCAGTATTCCTCGTAGTGTGGCAAAGAGTGAATGTAGACTGGTGGAAGATGTTGTTCGTATGGAGTGCTGTAAAGAAACACTCTTTAGAATGCAAGAAAAAATGGCTAAATTGGTGATGTGACCTATGTGAAAATAATTGTGCATTTTCTATATGACGCAGATTTAATATGATATTCATTAATGTATTGTATTGATAGTTTTGTGCAATAACAAGTTACTGTGAATGGGAGTATGTTCATTTTGGACTTTTTGACATTCCATTCTATTTTATCCATAAGTAGTATTAGTCAATTCGCTCATTTTTAAACATTAACATCTTTACTTAGGTGGTATGGACCAATGGCATTCAAGTTATGTGTTGGAATAAAGAAAGATGAATGGAAAAATGAATCTATCAAATCAAACTTAGTACTTTCTTTTTTTAAACCATCTTCGTTTACTGCAGAAAAATCTAAGATCTACCTCAATTTCACTTTGATTTAATAGGAAGCAGTCATGGAAACCACCAAGATTAGTAGCTACAAATGTGGGCTTATAGCTGTGATATAAGACCTTCTTTCACTAAGAATTCCTTTTTTCATACTTTGGCACGGTTTTTTGCAATTCAGGGTCTAAATTAGAACACTGCACTGACATTACGTTGTTTTCAGCATGAAGTGCTAAATGGTAATCCTTGTTAATGACTACACTAAAGTGTTAAGCTTATTATTGCCATATACCACGTACACTTAATACTATTGTTGTATTATAGGGAGCTATTTGGCACATTTATTCTCCAACAGATTCTGATAAAATCAGAGCATGTCTTAAAAAAGTGAGTCAATTTATTCACTCTTGTCTCTGATGTTACAATTTGTTATCCATCTTACTTAGAATTATTGTAATTGAATGAAGAAAGCTGTATATATACATATATATATATATATGTATATGCATAGGTAAAAATATATATACTAACTGTGATACTCAGTCCCTGTGCGAGACTTTCACTCAAAAAATTTTTAGTGTAGACAACTTTGCTGGAGCTGCCATGTACTGTTGGAACGAGTATGAGATGTATGTAATAGATTAATTTTACATATGAACAATACCTGGAAATCTCCTCATGATCAGCTTATGAAAATTAAAAATAAACGCCAGACAACGGATGATGTTTCGTTTCTCTCATTCACTAACTCTAATCACTTTGGTAAAGCAACATTAGCTGTATAGGCAATTTGGTAGGCATACACAAGGTCATTATTCCCATCTAATAACACAAATTCAAATAAAGCTGCTGCATAACAAAAAATTAGATGGACTGAAAATAATTTTAAGTTCCACCTCTCTCTCCCCCTCGCCCCCGCCCCCCCTTTAAATCCACTTTCCATACAGCTTACAGATGCCCACCACTACTCCACACTGCCTCCTTCTGGAAGGGAGATAAGCCCACAGTACACACCAACACGCTACCCTCCCTGCCACCAATCATTCCTCCACAGACCCTTCGGGGTTTTGTTCAGGTCATCAACCCAAACCCGACGAACCCATGGCCAATGACAACCATCAAGAGCAAAACTATGGCCTACTACACACATCTTGCCAACTAAAAAGCACACTTCTGCTAAGTAACACACAGGTACATTTATATGTTTTTTCAAATAACAGTGCATACTTTTACCAAATATCACACAGATTCTGACCATAAAAATATGCCTCTGCCAACTACAACACACACTTCTGCCTATATAAAGAAAGTGCAACCACTGAAACTTAGCCAACAATGCACAATTATTCTAACAGAAACATATGCTGCAGCATAAAAACGCGAGCTTCTGCAAACTACACACAATCCTTTAAATGACAACAAACACTCCAACTAACAACAACTCCTGCCATCAACTCACTCTCCTGCCATGAAAACAAACTCTAGACTACAACAACACACACTAAAACCATCAACACCCTCTCTTGCAAACTACAACACATACTTCTGTCAATAACATACACGCCAGCCTAAACCACACATTACTGCCCACAACAAAATCCCTTGCTAACCATAGCACACACTTGCAAACATCAATATACACTCCTTCAAACATCACACATTTCTGCCAACAACACTACACAATCTTGCAAACAACCTGCACTCGAGCAAACTACAAGAAAACCTGCCTACAATGACACACACTATGGCAAAGATCTCATCATCCAGTGAACAGCAAGGGTTTCAGCAGAAAATTGAAGATATACTTTCAAACAATGCACATTTCTAACAACAATGCACTCTTTAAATTTGGGTTTATAGACTTTTTCTCTGCTATCTGCCCTACCTACAAATGGGAAACACAAATGGGCCCTGGAATCCCCCAATCCTAATCGTGGACCCTAAAACCTTACCCTAACCTTACAACTGGGTCCTGAAATTTCACATCCCCTCCCAACACATGGCCCCTGGAATTTCCCCAACCACTACTATATATGGACCCTTTAATATTATCCTACTCCTAAAACCTGACCAACTCCGTATCCCCCCTACACACAACTCATGAGACCAGGAATATTATTCTACTGAATATGTGCACAGGATTGACCCCCCTCCCCCTCCCCCTCCCCACCACTCCACAATCCCCACACTAATTGCATGTTGGCCCAGGTTCATCCACTTTTTACACATGGACATTGAGAACTAGGTAATTAGTAACTCCCCTACTCCCACGCATGGGCTCTGGGATCTCTCCCCACCCTCTCCTAAACATGGGCCCATGGGTCACCCACAACCTCCCTACATTTGGATCCTTTTATCTCTCACAACCTCACACAATCTCTCTCACACATATGGGCTCTGAGATATTTTTTCACCCCACTCCCACATGAATGGGTTCTGGAATCTTCCACACCCCATGCATATATTTCTTGATCTCCCATCCTAAAACCACACCAAAAAAAAATTAGCCTAAATATCATGCCTAGATAAACATGCTTACTAACTTAAAAGTATACTTACAAACAAAAATATATAATTGATAATATTTATTTTTTTGTTAATTCTAATTCTACAAGCTCCATGCACTAGATTACCACATTTTTCAGTGGTTCACATATGTTAATAAATGTATCATACAACAGAAATAAAGAACTATATATATTACTAAGAAACTTTCAGTGCAATGAGTTCCACTAACTAGCAACTGGTTCTAATTTTTCTTCATCTTTGAAGGCATCAGCTTCACTTTACTAGTGGGATTCTGGAGTGTCAAGTGAATGTCATCCACAACTAGGCATACTGTTAGCAAAGAAGCTTTCAGGACCAACACAGCTCTGCATAGGATTGCATGGTATGGCTGAGCCGGTCATGTAAGGTGACATAGCCGGAAACTGTGGGGATGTTGGGACTCCTCCAAATGCAGTGTTGGGAACACCTGGGTAGCATCCAGGGGAAATACCACCACTAGTAGAGGCAGCTGCAGCAACTTGCATCTGATGCTTGGTTTTTAGGTACTTCTTTCGACCCTTGCTCTGCTGAATAGCACAGCCTGTCTCAGCTTGTTTTCTATATCGAGCGTGTCTATTCTGGAACCAAACCTTAAAAGGAAGATTATAAATGCAAATATATAATATTCTTCAAATACAACACCATATATAATGTTCGTGATTAGCTATACGAGGACAAACAATATTGATAATGCTCTATATAATAAAAAATATTCTTATACGACTTATCTGGATGTATTGCAGTGGACTAACTTAAATGGTCATTGATTAAAATCATTGACATGTGTACATTCACCCTTGGTTGCAGCTAAACCATCTGAACTCATGGATGAGATATTGGCTGAACTATATATCACTTCATAGTATTAAGGCATGCTTTTATAGTAACATGGACCAAAATTTCGCAGTACAAATTTTAATCATATATATATTCAATTAATCAATTATTTCATTTTACCTACTTATTTCAAGTGTGACAAAGAGATACAATTATTGGAGATAATTTATGGTATATTACCCGAGTATTCTTTTCTGGGATGTTTAGATTCTTCGAAAGAAGATAAATTGCGTGACGATCAGGATATTGGGTAACATCAAAGGCATTCTCCAGTTCATCTAACTGGAAGTTGCTGTACACATTCCTTGTTCTTTTTTTCTTGGTTGGCTCGTCCACCTCACTCTGACTAGAGCATGCACCCAAAGTAGATTCATCACTGGTGTTATCATACATGTTTTTGCAAGTAATAGATTTCATGGACATCTTGGTTCCTAAAAGATTGAAAGCAAAAAGGTTTTAATAATGTGTAGATGCAGCAGAGGATGTAATAATGTATGGTATGCTCTACTGGTCTATGCTAACTGAGATATTTATAAAGGATTGACATAACACCACTCCCACTTGACATTTTTGGATGTATTTGTAAACAAGTCATTTATTTTACCTTTGGCATTCTTCAGAGAAAGTACCCTTGTAGATATGCAAGAATAAGAAGGATCATAGCTACAAGAGGGTCCCTGGCTTTCATATACCAATGACTGCTTGATATTGGTTGGTTTCTCTGGTCTCTGGTTGGTTTCTCTGGTTTCCATTGTCCAATACTCAAAACAAATTCTCACTATTTTCTCCCCTACATTCAGTTGTATAGGAGCACACATATTGATAACAACATTCATAGGCTCATTGTCCTCATAGGTCATCCTCCAGACAAACTTCTTCTAGTTGAAAATCAACACACAATAGTCATCATGAAAGACATCCCCCTTAGTGAAGTTACATATCTTCTGCATGGGTGTCTTCCTTTGCTAAATGTATAGCGGTAATTACTCAACATATAAAATCTTTCTTCATTGATCTTATTGATCTTGGTCATACAGTACATTGCACAAACAACCTCTTCAATGGAATTAATGGCACCCTAATACTGGATTCTCCAAATTTTCCAAAGGAAAGAACTAAGTCATTATTCTTCACCATCACCTGGAATGGATAATTCTTTCCATTAAGCATGAATGCCTGGTAGAAAATTGATATATCAATACCCACTCTTCCTACAGGTGTAATCATATTTATGACTCATCAATAGTTTGATGAGCTAAGATGAAGTTCCATCAATAATGATGTACCAGAGGCCCATTTGCAGCTTTGCTTGCAATGATCAGGGCTCTTTGTCCAACAAACATACTTTATCATAGACATTATTGAAAAAGGCATGGGATGAGTTCCAAGTTAATTCTTCTGCTTGACAGTGATTGCATTTGTTGGATAAATGATTTCAACAACAGTGCTTTCTCAGCAATTGTGAATGCCTGTTTCTTTTTATAAAGTTTCAGTTATTGCTTTTCTGATGTGTCACCCCAGACACAGCTCATAATGGTGTCAATTTTTCTAGATGGCTCTTAGTTTAAAGCCTCTCCACCATGTCAAGTTGGCCACCTGCGGAAAGGTTAAGCTTTTTTTATAGTGGAGCTATCACTCTTTGGTACAAAAGTTTTGAAGAGTTGGAGGATTGAGGACCCCATCTTTTCACTTCTCCTGTACCGAAGTATGCATCATGCCACTACTAATTCGGGTGGGGGGGGGGGGGGGGGCACAGGAGTAAGTAGAAGAATGTAGAGGAGAAGGAAGTAGGAGAGTGTGTTGGAAATATAGCTGGCATGAAAAATGATTCATGTGTCCTCCTCATCTTGATCACATGACAACTTTTCAATTCTGGAGTGGATTACCTGACCATGCTCAACCTGATATTTGTGACTCTGCTCTTCAGTTTGCATTCATTGAGATACTTTACCTATCTGGAATGGAAACCAAAGCTGCTGATGCTACATGTGTATATATGGAGTTTCCACCTCTTAAGAAGGCATGTTGAGAGCTTATTCCAGCTCATGGATATTTTGGAGCCCAGATATGCTCTTTAAATTTAGGTAGCGATGACTATGGCAACCACCAAGTTCACCAGGATTGTCTCTTGACTTTGTACATATGAAACAGTATTTTGAATACCTGAGCTTAAAGTCAAGAACTATGTACTATTGGTATTCTCTCACACAACATGCAGGATACACAGTAGTTTTGACATGTTCTCCTCTTGAGCAGAACAAAGGTTATTTTATAGGCTTTATTATGGTACTGAGAGTGTCACAGCAAGTGTGTATTGTAACAGCTCACAGAAAAGAGCAGAAGCAGAACTTTCATTTGATACCTTATTATCTGTATGCATGAGAAAATGTTAGTTTCTATAGCATATTCAAATACCAAGTGATTGATTAAATTTTGTTATTTATTCACTTTTTTGGGGTGGTAAACCATTATCAGCTTCTGTGACTAAGTCCACCACAGGGGACCTTAAGACTGACAGTTTGGTATGCCACTAGGGTGTTTTTAATCAAAAATAGCCACCAGGCACCTGGTCATTTGGAGAAATAAAATGACCCCTACCTCCTGAAAATGTCATTACCACATAAAAAGGAATATAATGTTTATTTTGCCCACTACTGTAAAAGTCATGAAGAAACACACAACCATTACAGTTCTTTAAAGAGGAATTGGCATTTGTCTAATACTAATATTTCTATAGATTTTGTAACATATATTTCCCCTTGTTCTATAGGGAAGTAATGAATAACTTGTAAAATTGCATCTTGGGTTTAACTCTGTAACAGTCAGATAGTGCTGGTGCACTGCAAGGTGAAAATTTAACAGAAAACCACAGC
This sequence comes from Lycopodina hypogea, assembly GCA_963969325.1. Taxonomy (NCBI): domain Eukaryota; kingdom Metazoa; phylum Porifera; class Demospongiae; order Poecilosclerida; family Cladorhizidae; genus Lycopodina; species Lycopodina hypogea. The sequence continues at coordinate 16,425,620 of OZ017782.1, read as the reverse complement.
TTGTTCTCTTACAGGCACTATTTTACATCCAAATCAGTAGCATTGACTGTACAAAGTATCTCCAGTCTAGATTGGAATAATCGTGGGCAAAAAAATGTGGTGGGTATGGGTAGTACCTTTCATTCTGCATGATGTGCTTATAGATTAGAATGTACTTCCGTGTTGATTAGCATTAGAACATAATTTTTTTTGGAGTGTAAATTGGACTTGTATAATATTGTGTCTAGCACTACGACTACTGGCTTCATAATAGGTTAGACATAGATAGTAGAGGTATTTTTAGGATTTTAAAAATTTAGTAGTTCCTTCAAAGTTTGTAGCTGGACTTTCGCCATAGTATTTATTGGCATACTCCAGGGATTTCATTGAAAGCTCCCAGATGACTGCTAAACAGGTTGTAGAGAAAATGATACACAGAAGTTGAACTTTATACATGACAATTGTTGTTAGATCATATCAATAACTTGTTTTATAATTTTCTTTCTGTTGTTATATAGCATCCTTCAATCAACTCTACCACCATTGATAATCTTTTAGTATTTGCTGACCAGCAAATAGAGAGAGCAGCACCCCCTGAAGAATTGCAGGATAAAGTACATTCTTTGTTCCATAACCTCTCTTTGGCTAATGTTCAGGAAAAGGTGAAACGTTTCTTTGAAGGACAGATCTATATCTATTAATTGCATCATTTCTATTATTTATAGACAACGGAGGCAGGCACACTAATATCTGTGAAGCTCATTGATTGGTTTGCTAGTTATCTTGTCATTAAGAGAGCATCCATTGAACCCAACTTCCATGCACTTTATTTGAAGTTTATGGACCTTTTTGGTTCAGTTCAATTGTGCAAACAAGTTCTCAGGGAGACCTATAGGAACATAAGGGTTTGTCCTATCATAGCCACAGCATCAACTGTTTTAAGAATTAAAATTCTTTTATCATTTGCAGGTGATTTTCCAAGCTGATAAAACCAGTGAAAACATTTTGGATAGAGCAATCTTGATGAACTTGGGACATTGGCTTGGCATGCAGACCTTGGCTAAAAACAAGCCTGTTCTTCATATTGTAAGTAACCCCATCACTAAACCCCAGAAGGCTCCATATAGCATATAGCAATTCATATTATAGTATGTTGTACATTCTATTCACATATCTATTAATATGTGGTTGTCCTCAGGATCTAGCTGTAAAGGATCTAATTTTGGAGGCTCATTTCAAGGGTGAACAGGTATGCATATACAAATGCACATCCAAATCCATGATCCCACTATTTGTTGTTCATTAGGAGCTGATGTATGTAGTGGCATTTGTGGCCAAGTTGCTGGAATCATGTGCCGAGAGTCTCGTATTCAAGCCGCCTAATCCATGGACCATGGCAATCATGTCCGTATTACGTGAACTTCATGAGGTTCCAAACTGCAAGGTATTTAATATTCATTTTAATTGATACTTCACTATTTTAAACTATACTACACTGTGCTGTTTAAATTTGTGACTTAGCTCAACTTAAGATATGAAGTTGAAGTTCTGTGCAAGCACCTGTCATTGGAAATATCGGTAAGTTAGCATATGGTTAGATGTGCATTGGACATCAGCATAGGTGCCAACCTTTTCTTATTGGATTAGGGGATCAGACCTATACCAAGCCCATCAACCATGACCATTGCATTGTCATCAAGATGAAAAGATAAAAAAAAATAATAAAAAAAATTAAATAAAGTGTAACTATTAGTGCTGGACAATAACACGGCATTTTCATTATGGTGGTGAGCTCATTGGGGCAATTTTTATGTATGGTCTTGTACATCTGAAATAGACTTCTGCTCTTAACTTAAAAGAATAGTGCAGAGAACACCCGTTGATAGCAGGTATACGAGTCCACTGGTGATGTACATATCACAGGAATCAGTATAGATGAAGTCAATTAGTGATTACGAAAGGCCCTGACTGAAACATTTGTGGTCGCATGTGTGGTTTACAGATAAAAAAAAAAATAGCTGACCCATGTTGATGATAGATAGTGATCTTATACATCTCTTATCAGCTATTTGAGCTGTGTTAATTATAGATAGTGATCTCATGCATTTCTTATCAGCTATTTGTAGAGGTGTCAATTATAGATAGTTATCTCATCCATCTCTTATCAGCTATTGTTAGACATGTGTTAATTATAGATAGTGATCCCATTAATCTCTTATCAGCTATTTGTAGACCTGTGTTGATTATAGATAGTGACTCATTCATCTCTTATCAGTTACATACATGTAGACATGTGTTAATGATAGATAGTGATCTCATTCATCTCTTATCAGCTATTTGTAGACATATGGACCATGAAACCACAATGTTTACAGTCACACCCCTGGTCACTAATACTTTGGAGACCAATCTGGACACCTTAGGGGAACGGGCACAAAGCTCTCAGTTAGAAAACATATTTGGCACTTATGTCTCTGCATAACCATCCCATTATTCATGTGGACACATCTATTACACTGCATATATATGTATGTATATTTGTGTACAGGATATAACTCCCAGCAAACTTCTCAGTAATGCTGAGAAAGCTAAGAAACTCCATCAACTTTCCACACCTAGAGGTAGATAGGTAGTGTGTGTACACTGAGTCGAGAGATAGGAATGTGCAGCTGTAGTACTAGTCTGTGGTGACCTTCATACTGAACATTGTGTGTATAGTAGCCATCATCTCTATGTGTCCATTAGTTTAATTAAATATTATCAAGGCCTATACAAATTTCTATCAAATGCTGATTCTACCAGTATTAGAGATTCCATTGGACAATGGAATGAGTACATACCAATACAACACCAATTGATTCTTCCAAGCAAAAAATTAATTATTACATAATAATAAATTATCATATGTTCTGGGACCATGGGTGAGGACCAAGGACTTCTGGACGGTACAATAATCCCTTTCTTTAAGAGTTCATCAATCTCTCCTTTCAGGTCTTTTTTCCACACAAGTGCAACCAGATACAGATGAGACCTTATGGGGTCTATGTTACCAGTTGAAATGGTGTGCTTATGGTCCTTAACCTTCCCTAACTTCAATGTCACAACATCATCAAATTCATCCAAGAGTAACTGTAAATCTTTCTGTTGTTTATGTGTCAAATTAGGGGAACCCATCTTCACTTTCCCAACTGGTTCTGACATATCTGCTGTTTCATCACCTACAACAACTCTGAAAAGATTGGATTCAGGTGTTTCCCAAGGTTTCAACCTATTAATATGGACTACCTGGTTCTTTGAGTTATTTTCTAATGCTCCAATTCTGTAATTGAATTCAGAAAGTTTCTCAAGTACTACATATGGGCCATTCCAGATGCTGTCTAACTTGCCCGATAAGTTTGGATTGTGGCATAATACCTGGTCTCTAGCTTTGAAAGACCGAGCTTGGGCACCTTTATCATAGGCTGCATTGCTCTTCTCCTTGAATGCCTGTTCATTATCATGGGCTGCCTGGTGAATCACTGCTAAAGTGTCCCTCAACTCCGACACCCACTCCACTGAGCTTTTGAAGCTCAGTTGCCCCTCCACCCAACCTTCCTTCATTGCCTCTAAAGGACCCCGTAATGGACGACCATGGATCAGTTCATAAAGTGAAAACCCAGTGGCCGCATGGGGAGTGGCACGATAAGCAAGTAAACAAAACTTTAATAGATTGTCCCACTCTTCCCTGCTATTAGAAGCTTTCCAGAGCATTCCTTTCAGACATGAGTGCCATCTTTCAAGGACACCATTTGTTTGTGGGTGGTAGGCTGTGGTTTTAAGTTTGGTGATATCAAGCAACCTACACAACTCTTTATTCAGTCTTCCTACAAATACAGAACCCTGATCAGAGAGCAATTCATGAGGAATACCAGTGTGTGCAATTACTTCAAACAGTCCTTCAGTTACAGAGATGGCATCTACCTTTTTCAGAGGAACTGCATAAGGATAGCGAGTGCCAAGACACATCACTGTCAAAATGTACTTAAACACTTTTTTGGTCCTGGAAAAAGGTCCTACTAGGTCACAGGCCAATCTTTCATATGGTACTGATATTATAGGTGTAGTAGCCATTGGAACTTTCTGTTTGAGGTGTCTGCCTGCCCTTTGACATTCAGGGCAAGTGCTACAATACTGCCTGGTATCCTTCCTAATACCTGGCCAGGTAAAATGGGGTTGAAGGGAGGCCACCATTTTATTATGCGAGAAGTGCCCCCTGGCTAATCCCTTGTGGGCTAGGTCTAGGATCTGTTGTCTCCTAACAGAAGGAACAACCACCCTAAGCCATATCTTCCCTAGTTCAGACCCCTTTTTATGCACTAGAACTCCCCCTTTTTTTAAATAACCATCTTCACCCTTTTCTGCACATTTCCTCAATCCAGCTAAAGTCTTATCAGCCTGCTGTTGCTCTATGAGCACTTGAACCTCTCTTGTTCCTTTTGAAAGGTTAGGAAGTGGCTGATCATTCACTAAACCACCCTCTAATACTCCAACAACATCTTCAACAAATCCTGAAAAGTTGCCAAGAATGCCTCTGGGTCGGTGTGGTCATCCAGTTTTGGTAGGGCTTGTAGGATAGCTTGTTTCTTCTGGGAAGCTAGGTCTGTCTGATGCTGAGCTTTATGCATTTCAGAGGCTTTGGTATGTGCTTCAATAGCTGCTGCCTCCTTTTCTGCATTGGCTCCTTCCAGAGATTCAAGGCGAGCCTGACGGTCTTTTTCAATCTGCTCCCAATGTCTTAGGCAAGCATCTTCAAACTCTCGTCTTTCCCTTTCCTCCTGCTTTCTCTCAGCTTCTGCTTGTCTTCTACTTCTTTTGTCATCTTCTACGCTAGCAAGTAGTAAAGACATTGCTTGGGTAAGTAGAGTGAGAGCATCAGGCATAGAAGGAATGTTTACTGAGAAATTTGAATCTGTGTCTTCATCTTCTTCATTTTTCTGCTTGTTGGCATGAGTAGCATACTGCTTTGCGTTGCTCATAGTTTCTATTAACTTGAATGAGTTTTATGGCTGGTTCTTTTCTCATAGAAGTATCGCTGCCACCATGTGTTGGGGTTTTAAGAACTGCTTAATCCCCAGGTACGGTAGTTTGCTGCCACCAGAGTCAATACCCAGCTAACAAGGTCCTTGATTCTTAAATACCAGAGTAATTTAGGTTATAAATTAAGAAGAACTTTATTAGCAATTTAGCAAAAGACTCATGACAGTGGCCTTTCCAGGGTCTTTTATACCCCTAGCCACACATTAGCATTACATGATTCAATCTTACATACATACCTAGAATTTAAACACATTAGCTACCTATTGGGTTCCATAAACTAATATAATACCTAAGACTCAATAACAGCACAAGTACAGACACATAACTTGGTCGTTTATCTTGTTCAAATATATGTTTACAATTAACTAATAAATGTTCTGGGCCTGGCTTGGCCATGTTGAGGGTTGACCCTCGACATTCTGTGGATCTCAAAGAATTAGAAATCCACAACACCAAAAATACTTGGCAATACTTTCATCGATGTGTGTTTCTTCAGACCCCTCTCCAGTTGAGCCTCAGCCTGGTGTTAACCATGCTGTAGTTCTGTCTGGGAATTCTACCACCCCTCAATCTATGTCTTATGTTGACGATATCAACATTGTATCAATTGATGGCCTTGCTCAGAATATGCAAATCAACGATCAGGTATGAAGCATTAAACTAAGCGTGTGTATTGATTAAAATTACTAATGTGGGCTTATTTATTTTTGTGGTTTGTGTCTGTGTGCGTGCATATGTGATGCATGTGCGAGTGTGTGTATGAAGTTTCTTGCTTTATTCTTATTTTATTATTAGATATTGCAATTGTGTATGGCATTTATGTGCATGAAATGTTGTTTCTCGCAGATTCCCTTACTCCAGCAGTATCCCCAGTTGAAGCACTGTATCATGCCATCAGTGGAAAAGGCCATGCAGGATCTTGTCTCCACAGTGTTAAAACATTCAATCAAAGAGGCTGTCACTACAACTGAACAAATATTCAAAAAGGTGCGCAGTTGTTTTTTAGAGTTTGTCTAGCACAACATTTTCTTTCCTGTTTTTTTGGCTTCCTTCCTCCCACTCTTTTTCATGGCAGGACTTCAGTTTGGACTCGCATAACCACAGGATGCACATTGCGGCCCAACGCATGGTGCAGAACTTGACTGCCGGGATGGCCATCATCAATTGCAGGGAACCTCTTCTGAGAATCATCTCCAATCTCAAGAATTCTTTTTCTTCAGCAATAAGGGTTGGAATTTATTTTCTTTAGTATATATTTTGTATTAATATTTTTTGGTGTGGGTGTTTGAATTTTGTTACTATTGCTTACTTTGTTGAAGTAGTTTAACTTCATATTAAGATGTGTACTAGAACCCACCTGATGGGCTGAGTTTGCAGCCCAACAGATTAGTGCAGAGAACACTGAATTTGCTTGTGCACACATACAAAAGACATCCATGGAAAAGGCAGTACCAGAGATGGAAAGAAGACTATTTGAGGTAATCTAATTTGTCAATCTCAAACTGTGCCTTCATCAAGTTTAATAGAGGAATTTGAGCTACGTAAAGCAGTGCAAAGTGAAGGAAGACGTTATTGTGACAACGTGGCCCTCTTGTATCAAGCTGAAAGGATGCCAAAACAAACATGCCTCACAGTAAGCTAAAATAGGTGTGCTAGAACCTTTTTTGAAACTGAAAAGAATTTAATTTCTATCTTAGGATGGAGCGCCTTCCCAGGAACAAGCTGCAGTGCATGAAGAATTTGCTCAGTCAATTCCTGGCTTCTTGCCAACTTCTGACAAGGCATAGTGAAAAGAAACATTTTGTAAACTCATACTTAGTTACAACTATTTTATTCCTGCAGGAGGCAAAGTATACTGGAAACACTCAGGTAAGTTTATGCATTTTTGTTGTAAGTTATTTGCATGACCGTTCAGTTGGGGTTTTTTTGTGTGTGTGTTTGTTATAGTTCTTAGCCAAAGAGGAATTCATCCAAATTTTGATGAAATGCATTCTGGAGTTTCAGTGGCAGTTGGATGTAGTTCCAGCCCCTCCTAGTAATTCCCATGTGTGCATGATGAGAAGTCTCCTTGACCTGACTAAGAAGTTGCATAGCGCACCTAACCACTTCAATATTCTTAGTCTTCTTCAGAAGGTAGAACAGATAAAAGGAGTTAATTTGTATACATGCTGTGTGAAAAATTTTCTACTAAACTTCACATTAAGTGTACTCCACTCCATGAAAGAGTTGTACTATTTAATATAATTACTATAAAGTTAAGATTTCAATGCTGGTTCAGAGGATTGACATCTAACTTCAAATATGCTCAAACTATATTCCTGTAGGACACTTTAAGTCTACTATTTCATTGTGCTCAAACTTACAATATTTCTACTAGGCACTTGAAGGTCTATTGAAAGCCATGAACCAACCTCCCAATGAACCTGGGCTGTTCGGTAGCTTTAAAGACTGCCATCTCCTCGTCTTGAAGATGATTCAAGGGTGTGCTGGTCTTGATGCAGCAATGATCATGCATCATGTGATATGCATCCTTCAGGGAGCAAGGGATGACATTAAATACAGTCCTCATGCCATCATTCTCTTGATTGATATGCAATTGGTTGATATGAAGCTGCTGGATGATTTTTTAGCTGAGGTATAGAGTAGTGATATAATATTTGGTGATACTTCATTGAACACATTTTCCCGTCTCTTTTATCTTAAGATGATTAATTCTGGACAAAATGTAGCAGCCCTGAGTTGCTGTATCAAGCTTGTTGATACTATCACGTCAGTTGAGAAAAGAAAGACGTCCACTACTGCTGTACGATCTAGTTGATTATTGCTTGTTGTTAATATCATATAATGATATTCTTATTCTACTGTGTACAAGAATTATGTTGTATTTACTGCTTAATATAATGAAATAGCAGACATTTTGGGACCCATCTTGAATTTATCAAATTCCTCGAAGGTGCCAAGTTGTAACTTTTTGCATTCGCAATTGAAATTCTTCTGTTAATAAATTGATTATGTGCATGCAGTCATAGTATATTCATGTAAATAATCTATGTTGAAAGAAAGAATTATTCTATTTTTTCTGTTGTACTTTTTCTTTATGTACAGAAGGATCTATGGAAGACAAAGGATGCATTGTATCATTTAGCTGAAAACTTAAAATTTCTTCCAGACAGGTACCTATAAAAATTACTGAATTGACTGACACAAATGGACTGCATTTCAATGAAGCTTTGTTCATTTCTATATGTGTGAGGGGCTAGACATCATAGTCCTTGTTTAACATTCAAGGGATCTCTTCACAATCCTGTGATGAAATCTTACTACTGAGGCAGTGGTCCTTGGTAGATATAGCATGATCTGTTTATAGAATCTTATACTATTCTTTTCATGATAGAAATGCGTGAGAGTTTAAGAAAAAAAATTTTCAATCACAAAAATATAATGTGTATGTTGACTGGTGTCTAATTACAGACACACTTTTAAATCTAATTAAATTGAATTAAGCGCAATGCCTAATAACCAACTATAAAATGAAGCAGACATGTCAATCTTTCCTTGTGCAATCCTTCGTATGGCTATTAAAAAAATATATTTTAGAGCCATCAACAAGTACACTTTATGGGAAGTGTATAGTATAACATACCTGCTGTTGTATGCTTATGTAACAAATCAAATGGCTTGCGATTGACATCAACACCCACAAGATTGTGAACTCCTTCAAGATGGACTTTGAACTTCACCAGATCATCTGGACACATCAGGTTTGAACATTTCCCTCTTACCAAGAGTGATGACAACATTCCATTTTTCTCACCATACTTAATCAGAGTATAAAAGGAGCCCAAGATGCCTATCTCTTCTCCAGTGTAGGTCATCAGGTTCACAGTTGCTGACTGAAGGGTCTTTTTCGATCCTTTTTAATCCTTTGGTAAGTTGCTTGGTTGATCAATGAAAGCGCAGTCCTGGTGTCATACCGCATTTCAACCGGCACAACATTAATTAAAACTTGCACTTGAATAAGTAAGTTAGCCCTGTCTTGTAATGTGAAAAAAGAGTATGTGAAGTTTTTATCTGCTTCCACTTTTTCTTCACCAGTGTCTACAAAATTTGTTACAGATTTCTTTGCGGACTGAAATGTTTGGTACTCTGCTCCACCCTGCTTAATTTAATATCCACAAAAAATTTGCCCTCTCTTTTTAGAGTAACTAAACGTATTTCTTTTAATTTGCGATGATCTGCCCTGTGGCCTCCTCCACACTGATAGCAAATGAGGTTCTATAGTGAAGTCCTTCATTAAGTAAAGTTCACTCCAGTGACTAACCACAAGAAAGTTGAAGTAGTAGTCTGCTTTGAGAGATTTTTCACATTTAGTTCTGCAGCCTCAATAGTACTAGCTATGTCTAGAGCTTTGTCAAATGTTAAATTTTTCTCTATGAGCAACTTACGTTGTTTAGCTTCATGATTCACTCCACACACAAATCTGTCATGCAACACATCTGTGAACATGGCTATATAGTGCTATATTTACTTCAGGGTTCTGCACTCAATAGTTGAATTGAAGTGCGGCATGACAATAGGTTTGATGTCAAAAAAAATAGTTAAGACCTATATTGTTTCCTTGTAGCTCTCATCTTCAAGGCTACCAGGTTATTATGGTTTTTAGTAGCAAGTGAATTTGAAAACCCCTGCTATATAGTAAAATTGCTAGCTTTTTGTCAAGGTCTGCCACTCTACTGACCATAAAGTAGAATTTTATATTCTCCAATTAGTAAGTCCAATCTTCCTTTTTACAATCAAAACCATGCAAGGCACCGTGGGCTTTAGCCATGCTTGTCACTGAAATGTTATATCCCTAAATATTAAACAGGATCTTACACTTTAAGAATAAACTTCAACAATTTGTATCAAACAAAGACTAAACATGTGTAACAAAATGGAATTAAAATATTGCACAACATGGATGTATCATTAATGACATCAGTTTGACAAGGTTAACCAAATGCACAATAAGAATGGCAATTATTGAGTTCAAAATACAATTATCATCCATTGAGTTACTCATTAACTTGATTTTTTTTTACATATGCTATGTACCTACATAGCATTTTCTACTGTTTACTGATGTTGGACGTATGTGTGTGAACACAGCTCTGTTCGACTATTGGAACCATTTCAACACAGTCATAATATTCAACTAATTTCTGGTTGTACTGGAATCATGTCAAGAAATAGAGCAGTTGGTGATGTGGACCGAGCTCCTGAGATTCCTGCTAATGGAATGAAGTCCAACTTGTCTCTGGCGACAACCAGTCATATAGAAGATCCTCCAGGACTCTATAAGAAGGTGGAGCAAAAGTATTATATTATGTATCACAAATGTTATCTGTTATACTTTGATAATCAGGTTGACTACTTACTGTCTGAGTGGGTGCATCGTTTCCACCAACCAGGCATGTTCAGAGAAGGTGACAAAATATATGCTGCATATATATCACGTGTAAGTATATTAAACTTCTACTCTATGCTTTTTTTAAGTTTCTGTGGGAGGAGAGAGTGCAGTTTAGTATAAACATACACTGGTTTTGATGGCAGCAGCGATGAATCTGTTTATTTTTGTTTTTGTTTTTGTTTGTGTGTAGTTGCAACAGGAGGGTATACTAAAAAGTGATAATATCCTTACAAGATTTTTCTGAATCAGTGCAGAGATGTCTGTGGACTTATGCTACAGAATTCTTAATGATCAGGTGAATAGTTTCTATGTGTGCATATAAGTAATGCATAATGATATATACACCTCTTCCTTCTTTTATTCTATATTCCTCTAGACTATCAGTGGCTCAATGACTCGTTCTAAGTGTTACCACACAATGGATGCATTTATCAAGATGGTAGTGATATTTTCAAGATATACCGGCAATGTATCGAACACTATCATCAAACTTAACCTTTTGAGAAATGTAAGGTTTACTATAGGCCTGTGATGATTGTTCTCTTATGCACAAATGTGCACACATACAGGCATGAAACATGCACACACACACACAGATATTTTGCATGTTTGAATTTATCTCATTATTTAATATTTCTTGTTGCACAGGTGTTGGTCACAGTTTCTGATGTACTTATCAAAGATCACAACCAGCAGAATACAGACTTCCAACAAATAGCCTATCACCGTTTCTTTATAATGCTCCTGAGTGACCTAAATCTTCCAGACCCAGTTTTTGATTCTCTTTCTTTTCCAGTTCTGCATGCTTTCAGGTGAGCTGAGCATATGTATGTATGTAAATTTTGTGGTTTTCCTTAACAATTTGTGTTTTGAGGTGATTTGAAAGAGGATCATATTTTCTTTTTGGGTGAAGACATTTATAATGTGATTTTAATAATAGAATCGGAAATTCATTCAATAGGAAAAAAAAAAAAACAGATTAGCCTGATGCCTAATGTAAAAATAATACACAAGATCCATAAATTTCCTCTCTTTTTTTATGATCAGATTCTAACTTCAGCCTCTCTACTTGGTTAAAATTTTCTCAGACAAAAGAGGGAGAGAAAAGTTTTCTTTTTTCCAAATGACTGTGTAAAAGGGCATCAAAATTAAATTTTTGACCAATGAGAAGAGAGCGTTTATTTCAGGAACGTCTTTCTAACTCATTTGCCTCCCCTGTGCAGGAAATGGAGGAGGCAGGAAGTGATATGGGAAATTAAGGGGAACAACAGATTGGGATTCTTGCTGGACTGATGAAATGTGTGCTACATATTTAATGACAAAGTCCATTCTTCATCAACGCTGATCAATATTTCATGTCCTTGAGGTCCAATTTCATGTTCATCATGGCTTGATTGAAGTAGTGTCCAGATGAGTGTATAAGAAGTGTGGTCTCATAGGGCAGGACCAAGCCTTTTCTCACTTCAAAGCACTTGCATCATTTTTTAACCTCAAATTTAGGGATGCCATTAACAAGGAAGGCTTCACATAGCTACTCCCATGAAGATCTATCTTTGATCCTTTAGGGGCTTGGTGTTAATTATGTCTTCCAGTTGGACTTGTGTCCAGATCTTTTTGGCCTTGAATTGTTTTTTCTGTTTATATTTCTCAGGGAGAAGAAAATAGCCTCTATGTGGCCTCTTAGAGAAAACTCATTGAAGTTAAAGCAACATAGTCACAAAGCTATTACAAGCAATCCCCACAGCAAGCCTTTTCACAGTGGGCAGTCTCTTAGACTGTTGAGAGTCATAAATTCACATTTGTACAGCTCAACATTGAGGGTTTCATGCCTTCAATGTTTGCCATCATTGTATAACTAGCCAATAACAACTCCATTACAATTATTTTACTCCAGAAGATGTAAAAAGAGATCTGCATCACTCTAAACCTACCAGTCTATGTACTCGCCCAAAAATAGAAAGAAAAAAATCCATGGACTGGCTACTTTTGTCAAGGAGAACATGCCAGTGACAACAATCGGCAAGTGAACCGCGTGTGCTACAGTGGAATGTATTACCACAAAAGGAAATTAGACAACAATCATGAATGTTTAAAAGCCAATGCCCAATCATCTAGAGCAAGGTTTGCCATGGAACTCCTCAATACTAGCAGTCTACGCTGGCAACTTCAAGATTAGGCACACTGACTGGGGTTACAGGCAGTCCAACCAAGAAAGCATAGCTCTGTCTGAATAGTCTTCCATTACTGAGTCTATACTGCTATACAATCCAAAGAATCTGGCAAGACTCCCCCCTTCAGGGAGAGGGAATACCGAAAACTATCCAGACCTCGCCTTCGCCAAATTTCTCATGTGATAACCACGCACAGAGTGAAACATCCAGGACTTTTTACATGCTCACAACATACACCATCTCTGACCATCACGCCATACTTGATCAAGCCGACAGGAAGGATACCAATCAAGAGGTGGAAGTTCCTCAAAGCAAAGTGGAAGAGGTTTGAAGCCGAACTTGAAAGCCAAAAAGAGGGAATATCTTTCGCCACCACCGAGAGCTTCTATGTAGCCTTTAAAACTAACTACCAGCTCCTACTTGGTCTTGCAAAAAGCATGTCCCATGAAGGTTATGAAAAATTAAAGCAACCACACCCTGTTTCACCATGCACAGAGTGATGGACTTAAACAGTGGAGTTGCCGACTTGAACTCACTCCAGATGATGAGCATTTGCAATCATCAATATGATAATGGGAAAATTGTCTAAACCATCCACCTGCCCCAACTCAGCCAAATTCGTTCTTTCAAAGCTCATTAAGAATAGCAGATTCTCCAACATGGACAAGGCCTTTATACGGATGATGAACAATTAATTCACAGACCTTACCGAGGCACCGTGACCAGTCAACTCTGTCTGGCAAGTTTTCAATGCAGGAGATCATTGCAGCCATGAATAGAGAAAAGCCATGCCAAGTGCCTGGAGTTCACAGTAGCTATCTAATGTTTGTCTTGCACCAAGGATTGAAGGTCACCAACTAGCTGCTTCGATTAAGAATGTTTCAACTAAGACATTTGATTGTGTCATGCTGCTACACTGTCTGGCAGGCACCACATGGGGTGCTGTGACTGATACCTTGCATATCTCAACCCATGCTTTAGTTCTCTCAGCTTCAGAATACTGTCCCAGTTTATTGCAGGTTCACCCTAATTAAGATGCGTATAGGATACCAAACGTTACCATTGCTGACTACTGCAGGCTTCATAATTTCTTAATGTCAGAGGCACCACTCTAGCATGAATAGCGCAGACCACACATAACCAACTCAGATCCGGAGTTGGAAGATTTGCATGAACCACACATGTCTGGGGATTGAGAAATAGCGCAGAATATGACTATGGCCACCACGACCAAACAGTCAGCCATATCATTCAAATTGAGGCCTACTCACTACACCAACCACCTAAACTTTAGGGGGTGACCAAGTATTGTTTCAGTAAAGTTTAATTAATATCCATTGAGCTGTTTGGCTGTCCATCTCTAACACATGCACGCACATGGACACACACACGTCTTTCACAATTATAGATACTAGCAAAAATGCTGTCATACAGGCAGTTTTTTGGCCCACATTTGATCAGCTATAGTCACAAAAGTGTCTGGTTTCATGACATATATGATGGAGTTAATATACGACGGAACATGTGATAAGGTCAGTGTGTCTTAAGTACCATTTTTTACATTTATAGCCTCACACACAAAGAAGAAAAGATGTGGCCGGATAGGACCCATCCGATGTTATTCACGGGTCAAGTTGTGTCTGCATGAGTAAAATTTAGGCATTTTGTTCCATTCTTTCTTCTGGCAACATTACCATTTTTGGCTTTTTTTAATTAAGAAAGGGGTGTGTCAATGTAGATGTACTTAGGCATTCCCCTGATGAAACTGACTCTAAATATATATGGGTTTGTGGGTCTAGTTCCATTCTTTTTTCTGGAAAAAGTACAATTTGTTGTTGTTGTTGTTTTAATATGGAGAGGGGTGTGGCCATATAAATATGCTAATTGTGTTCTCCTAGTGACAAATATATATGAGTTCGTGGGTCCACCTTGAACCACTCAAGCATGAATCCAAAGCACACAGAGACAAACAAATGGACAGACAGATTATTCTGACTTCATGTAATGATAGGTGCTATTTTCTTTCAATATGGACAAATACCTTGTTTCAATAATTTTATTTAAGTAATTATATGAAATCGTTCTCTCTATATAAATTAGTAATATTACAACTACAGTACATAATCAGTGGGAGCTGTTGGTGATGAAAGTATATCATTTTTTTTCTCTTTAATTTTGTTTAATTATCTTGCAGTCATGCTTTTCACATTATTCGGCCAAACAGAGCACCAGGATTCACCTATTCATGGTTGGAACTTATTTCTCACCGGATTTTCCTGGCAAAACTTTTAAAGCCAGCAGATCAGCAGAAAGTACATATATTGGAACTAATTAAGTGATAGTCAGATTAGCAGTAACTATTGTTCTTTCTCTGTAGCACTTACTATGTGGTTGTAATATAGAGGGTTGGCCTTTATTCCATCAACTATTGATTGACTTATTTGTGTTCCTTGCTCCTTTTTTACGGACTGCTGATCTCACCAAATCAACTCTATTCCTGTATAAGGTGAGTACTGAACTTGACTTTACCTTTCAAATGTGACATGGACTAATATTACAATGTTGTAGGCCACTTTGCGTATCCTACTGGTCTTGCTTCATGACTTTTCTGAGTTCCTTTGTGATTACCACTTTTCTTTCTGTAATGTGATTCCACCAAACTGCATCCAGATGAGGAATCTTATTCTCTCTGCCTTTCCTGTCAATGTGTATCTTCCTGATCCTTACACAGCAAATCTAAAGGTTATTTGAAAGCAATTAGTATGTTTGAATGACATGTCTATTATTAAACCATTTGTGTTGTTTTCAAGGTTGAGATTTTACCAGACATTTCCAATGCTCCACAGATCATTCCAACTTACTCCCAGTACGTACAATCCAAACTTAAAAAGGTGCCTGTATAATATTTAACTCTTTCTTTCTTTTTTTTTTTTTTTAGTATATCATTATTCACATAACATATTTGTATTATCTGGTTTCTAATTTATAATAGGATTTGGACAATTACATTCGAACAAGAGCACCTGTGACTTTTCTTCAAGAACTCAGGGGGCATTTAATAGTAAAGAAGAATCATTTTTAAGTGTGGAAGAGTATTGCTTATTCATGTTGTCATATCCATATAGGTCTCCAATGATCCTGGAAACAAGTACGATGTGTCCTTGATGAATGCTCTCATGTTGTATGTGGGCACTCAAGGTATAGCTTACTTCCACAGCAAGGAAAGGGAATCATCAACTAGCAACATAGCTCACACTGCTCAAATGGACATCTTCCAGCATCTTGTTGTAGACTTGGATACTGAAGGTGAGTGGTTTGTGACCTGGCTGTATCAGTAAGAGTATTCTGATTTGTTATGAAATATTTCACTTTAAACATATTCTGCTGGCAAAATTTACTTAGCTTTCCATTTGTCAAATATTTATATAATATTGGATATGTATTACCAACATTTTGTGAATGTCTTTATTTCCAGGTCGCTTTCTCTTCCTCAGTGCCATTGCTAACCAATTGCGCTATCCTAATAGCCACACCCACTACTTCAGCTGTGCTCTGCTATCATTGTTTGCAGAGACAAGTGCTGAAATGATCCGAGAACAGATAGCACGAGTTTTGCTGGAGAGGTTAATTGTGAACAGGCCCCATCCCTGGGGAGTCCTCATCACTTTCATTGAGCTGATTAACAATGAAAGCTACAACTTCTGGAAACACATTAAGAAGTAGGTCTGCTTTTATTGGACAAAAACTAGAACATAGTGCTACAAATCATTATGTTTATGCAACTGGCTGTGAACTTTTATTGTCCCCCCCCCCCTCTTTTTTTTGTTCAGGTTAGTTCGCTCAGTGGCTGAAGATTTTATGCAGAAGCAGCTGGTTATCATATCCAAAGAACAAGTACATGTAAAGGAATAGCTTAACATCCTTTGTTAAACTTATTTGGACTGCTAAGTATATGTTACATAATGCTGACTTAATACACAAATGTGTTTGGTACATTCATACTGCCTATTTTGAAGGTGGCTGGGGTGTGGGGGGTGGGGGCGAAGAGCACTGCACATGCTTAAATCTAAATCTATGACATGTACTCTTCATTCTAAACTTGATGGATTTGTCCCTTATCTGGAATGAACCTTTTAATTGTCTTGGAAGAAGGCCAACAGCTATCAAAACTGCATGCAGCCCTATTACTGTCAGTTTAGCCTATTTTTGTAGTGAATGGTTATGTTGGCTCATTCCAAGGTCCCATTTCAACTATACATCAGTGATACATCTGATCTGATATCTTTATGATTCTGCTTCTAGGCCCTATTGTTTCTAATGGCCAAAAAGGAAATGTCACTTTGACCCAAAATAATAGGAGAGATGGTGATGTGTACTAATTCAGTACTGTAGGATATTCAAGTAGAATACTAGTGCAACTACCAACATTTTGTGCATCATTCTTTAAACCAGTGGTTCATCGATTTATCCCATCCGAGGCCCCCTATTTTAGACATTGCCACAATGGGAGGCCTTTCTCCATGTATTAAAATTAAATGGCACATAATAAACAATATTTCATTATTTAACTACTACACAATATGCATGTACGACTACATGCTTGCCACAAGATACAGTGATTATGACCTATAGGCCTACAGATATATATGATGTACATGTTATATGCTTATTCCATTATACATTATTCATAATGGAGGCTTAATTTAGACTACCTTATTCATATCATCCACATCTGTAACTGTGAGTAAGAGATACCAACCCCACCTCCTTTATCGCCACATTTTTTCTCCCCACTTCCTTTGATTGTTTCATTTCTCCTTCCCACCTTTCCCCCTTTCATCTCCTTTCTACTCCAAATGACAGGTTCTCATTACTCACTGGTTAAGGTTGATAATTTTCAGTTCCGTTATCTCTTAAAAGGAACAGGAACTATCTCACTAAACAACTTGAGGAATTCAGATTTATAGTCAAATAATAACAACAAGAAAAGAAGTATGAATTCTCTTTGTCAAACAATCAAAAAATTTTCACTGCATAAGTTCATAAAAAGGATCTTCAACAGCAAGTAACATTACTTATAGTTAGAGCAGAGTTTAGTAACTCCATTAAATGGGTCAGCCAGTGGATTCCTTCTCACCTTTCCTCAGAACATAGGAATAGACCTTCTTGTTTACGTTCCAACTTGCTTTCTGGCACTTGAAGTTGCAGTAAGCCACTTTCCTGCATCCAGTCACACAGGAATTCTCCCCACGATACTCTTACTACAACTGTTGCAGCATGTAAACTTATCTCAAGTACAAATAACTCTACGACATTTTCCTTCAGAGGAAAATACAAGATAAATTGTCTGTAACTACGGGTTTCATAGCTATGTCTGCATCATCCATTCAAGGATTGTCCTGCTTGCTGAATAATTTCTCTGAGTTCAGCAACAGGGTCATCAGATATGGATACCTGCTAATTCTCCTCCTCTTCTTCTTCATTTTTCCTTTCACATTCAATTTGTTTCATCATTCTCTTTATTTCATTCATTTAGCCTTGGATAACTAAAACAATTGTAAAATATTCTTAATGGATATAAAAATTAGTGATGTTAAAGATACGAAGACACACACACACTTCTTACAGAGGATATATATTACAATTTTTACAATTAGTGTTTCAATCCAATGTGATAGAGGTTCTTAAAGCTATGTCAACAACTCTAGTCCAAAATTTTCATACAATCCTCTAACTCTACCACAGACCATACCCACTTCATTCCCACACCATGGGTTTAGCACTGCCTCATCCACAGTTGCCTGCTCTCTCTTGTACTCAGTTTCTTTCCCATCTTCATGGTTCTTCTTGGCTGTATCATAACTGCCCTCTTCCCTGCTACCCTCACTTAACCGAAAAACTGTGGGGGGGAAGGAAAAAATGGAAGGGAAAATTTTTTTGATATATAAATGGGAAAACAGTGACCTACACACATGCACACACATGTAAGCACACACACACAAACGCAAAAGGTAATGTAAATTCTCTAGTTACCATTACACAGTCACATGCACCTAACATAGTCAGGATGCCTGTGCACTAAGCAGGCACTATGAGCCAGTGCAAGCAAACTCCTGGAGCCAGGCTAGGAGCTCTCAGAAGACTGACAAAAATTCTCAGCTTATGGGTGTGGGCACCCAAAGTCCTACATGGACCCTTAGCTGTTGACGAGCCATGGCCAGTGAATTTGCACCCCAGAAAATTCCAAGTTCCCATTACAGCTGGGTTGGCTGATGTGGGAAGAAGATATTGAGAGACTGGAAAATTTTCCTGTCATTGCTGAGTTCGAACTCTGGAACCCCGGGGGTTGCTAGTCCAAGAGCCTAACAACTCAGGCACACATGCATGAATGCACGCATGCATGCATGCACACATATATGCATGCAGACATGCACACACACATACACACACAACCACATGTGCACACACACACGTCAAGAATAAATTAAATAGCTGAAGGTGGAATGGCAAGGTAATATACTTGTGCAGCTTCAATTGACAATTAAAATTATACACACACAAACATACACACATGCGCTATTTTATGTACATACCCACATTAAGATGCATATGCACACATACGCTGCTTGGAGTCAAATTTAGTTTTGGGTAGAAGAGTGAATTGGCAATTCTCTTGGTAACATACAGCATCAATCACTATGTTTATCCACCTGAGGGATGAGGATTTGAGTCAGCTCCAACTCGTATGAGATATTCATTGCATCCAATGCTTGTCACATGACACCAAACATGGTATTAACACAAGAATGTGTTTAATCGCATGACATGAATTATGTAATCATATTGCTGGCGAGTACATAGCCATGGAAATCCCAAGCACTTCATAAATTACTAATAAATTATTGTTACTTGTATATGATCATTACACACTGCACATTCAAGCAATGATTAGTCACAATTTGTGAACATAAACAATAACTGATATGTTACAGAAAATATGGCATTAAATTATCAATGTAATGAACCAAATTAAAAAAAAGACAGATGCAAACTATAATTAATGTGTATTGCAAGTACTCTTCATCAATCATTTCTGAAGTTGTCACAGCCATATGCATGCATGGGAAACATTATTGTGCGTATGAAGAATAATGTGACCACAGTATATGTCAAAACAGTACTGCAGTCAAACAAAGACTGACTTATTAGTGTAATGGGAAGGAACAAGCAAATACATCATTTCTATTCATAATATATGACTGATGAATAATACAATAGGGTTGATAAAACAACAACACATTTACCATGGAGAATGATATAGCGGTATTCTGTAGGGTCTACACCCGGTCCTAAATCTAGTATCTTGAATGGTGTTTCTTAACCAATTCAGCTTCCTCATCATTTGCAGATTCCACCATGTTTAACACCAATTTCTGAAACATTAATAAAAACATTGATTAATACACTGCAACAACAGATATCAACCACGATCCATGGCAGATTCAGAAAATTGCAAAGGAGGGGGCACAAATTTCAGTGAGGGAAGCATGAGCTCGCTGAACATGAGCAACTAGCAGCATATACCTGGCATTTCCCAGCCAATATCAACATGAAACATTATAAAGCTACTCAAACTTTGGCCTGTTTGGTTGTTTAATTAGCTTTTGGTAGCCAAAACAACTCTCTGTGGGTTTAGCTCCTAAAAAATCACACCCAATGCCACACACACATGCAATTATTTATGCTCACCCAATTACTTGGACTCCACATACCCAATTTCAGCTTGATTTGTCCATGAATGAATTTTTGTAAAAAATAATGATATCCTATTGGTGTGACAATGATCAGACTATACCTATTAATACACACACACATGAATAATAATGCTCACCCTGTTGCTTGGAAACCTCATTCTAAATTTCAGTCTGTTTGGTCTTGGACTAGCTTTTAATAGCCTAAACAAGATTCAGTAGGTGTGGCTATGACTAACCCACACCCGTAGGTGGTTAGTAATACTTTCTGTTCTATTTGTGGACCAAATGCCTACTTTTTGCTTGATAGGTCTCCGATTAACTTTTTTCAGCCCAAATAGCTTCCTGTGGGTGTGGCTATGGCAAAACTATGCCCATTACCATTCCCACATGTGTTTAATTAGGCTCATCCAGATTCTTATAGAGCACATGTCAAATTTCTACTTTTTGGTCACAGTGTTTGGCCGTGAAACCCAGAAACATACATATAAACATGCATACATACTTACCAACCAAAATTTATATTAAAATGGGTTCGTGGACCTAACTCCTTATGTCCAATCTTTATTCAGAATTTTTTTTTCCTTGTGGCACCTTTTTCTCTTTACACATCAATGGGAAGTTGTCTAGCAAGGTGGGATCATGCCCATGTTACTGCCACAGTCAAGTTTTGTATACATACCATGTTTTGAGTCTGTTGCTCCAAGGGTTTGTATGGCCAAAGTACACTTTCCGCTCATGACACAAACACAGAAATGGGTGTGGTCTTATACATGTTTTTAAAACATTCCCCAGATCATATTGATTCCAGATGTATATGGGTTCATGGTTTAACTTCTTAGGTTCAAGTGTTAGCCACAAGTGGGTTTTTTTTTGGGGGGGGGGGGGACAAAATCCGATTATTGGTTTTTCTCTTTACCACGTTAACAATTTTCCAGTTTTTTTTGGGCCATGTTTTAAGTAGGGTCAAGCCTATCATCATGCTAATTTCAGAGAAATCCACCCACAGGTTTTCCTAGAATAATGGTACAAGCGTACAGACAGGCAGGAAGAAAGATAGACAGATGGATGGACAAATGGATAGGCGGGCTGACAGACAGACAGACAGACACACAGACAGACAGACAGACAGACAGACAGACAGACAGACAGACAGACAGACAGACAGACAGACAGACAGACAGACAGACAGACAGACAGACAGACAGACAGACAGACAGACAGACAGACAGACAGACAGACAGACAGACAGACAGACAGACAGACAGACAGACAGACAGACAGGATATAGGAATAATTGTGTTGATTTCTTGAATGATTGATTTGTAGCATAAGCATTTATTTTATGTGCACAATTGTTTAAAAATCAGTACCTGCGATTAACCAAGTTGATTCAAGAAACATCATTTGGGTTTCTTTTGATACACCTTAGGAAGTACCCTTTAGTTTTCATATCTTTTAACTTTTTTTAGAAACATTTTTCAGAACCAAAAAATCACAGCTCTCCAGCCATTATAAGTGAGTGTTTTGTGTGTGGGGGGAAGGGGTGGGGAGTGTGGGGGATGGGGAGAGAGAGAAAATCTGTTTAGGAGCCAACAAGCCCTACTGCTGTCCAAATGCTGAGGTTGAGTTAAATCCACCTGGAATTTTTCTTCATAATTTCATTTATATTTTGCTTCTTTCTATTAAAAAAAAAAAACTATAATAAATGGAAAGTTATATTTTACAATTACACTTGATATCTGTGCTGAAGTGGCAAAGTAATGGCCTGAGCAATCAAAGTTGAAAAGCTGCATGATCTCACTGTACTAAACCCACAAAACTGTATGAATGTACCTATATATGTGGCAAATGCACTGCCAATTCCTTGATAGTAGAGACTTTAAACTTAATTTGCGTGCAAAACTTAACCAAGAGAGTAACTCAGGCAATGTTAAAACCCCATGATTGGAATTTGACAGCCTCCAGATATAAAAAACAGGATACTGAGTGGGTGTAGAGAGTTTATTCCTGACCAAAAAGTAATCAAAATTTCAATAAATGCTGATTATCTCTGTTAAAATTACTTTCAGTAACATTCTAAGAAAAACAGTATTAACCTTGCCACTGTTCCTATCCTCACACCAAATTTCATTTACCTGCCACTGAAGGAATTACCTTTTCAATTTCAAACACATTTAGTTTTACAGACTGACAGTAGGACATACACATTCCCTTTTACATAAGATTGCCAACACCAAAAAAAGGACACAGAAGCTAAAATCAAAATAACTATAAATAGATGAAGAAATAGGAAATGAAATTGTTTCCCTAAAGCAGTGTTCTCCTAAAGTTTAAACAGCAGTATTCCATGTTGTTATGGAACACAGCTGTTATATAATTAACCCATTCTGTCCCCAAAATCAACCCAAAGTAAAAATAATTATGCAACAAAACTTAGAATGTAGTCAGTTCAATGTTTATACAAACAACATTGAACACAGCTTCAACAACAAAATTTTTTTTAAATATTCAGCTATGTTCATGCCCATGTATAGTGACCACACACTGTACATCATGTTCCTATTTAAAGCTAATTTCTATTGGCTAAATAATGAGTATGCTATCTTGACTATGAAGAAATTTGAGATAGAGTCAAGAAATCATTCGAATACAGTATTCAAATCAATGATGGAATAAGTGTTGAGGGTCAGTATATAACTGGGGGAGAATACATAGTTGTTCTTATTTGACAGAATGGTTTTACCTTGCTACATATATACATCACTTTTTAATGCCCTTAAATATTTACAAAAATAACTCCACCCTCTCCTCCATTTCCTTTTTAAATAACCTTGTTTCAAGCACTAGAATGGCATCAAACCTAGAACATGGGTGTCATATCCATAGCAAGGGTTACATCTCTAGAGAAAGTATGTCATCACAAGAACAAGGGTGTCAAATCTAGATCAAGGATTTTAAACTTGAGAAATGTTGTCAAATTAAGGGCAAGAGATGGAGGTGAAGGTCTGGGGATATTGCAAAGCAGTATAGAACTATGTAGATGGTAACATAGGAATGTATAGTAACAAATTTGGGAAATGAGAGATGACATGACACTTATACATTGTATCAAAATTTGGCAGAAGTCATTCAGGGTGGTTCTTGGTGGGGATGGCGACACAGCATTAACTTTTTTCGAACAGACCAAGTTGAACCTGTTGAGAAAGAGAAAATAATATCGTGTGCATTTAGTATTAGACAAGGGATATGAACTTAACTATTCAATACATTCTTATTACTATACTGATCTTCATAAGCTAAAACATGTCAAAAGCAAATTTTAATTCATGTGAATCCTTTGAATCTCTCTATCTAGATAAGCAGTGCATACTTATCTAACAAAGAAACACAAAAAAAAATTTTTTTTTTCTGTACAAAAAGTCTAAAAACTATGGCCAAGTGTTCAAGGCACAAGAAAATTTCTAGCTGGGGCATGATAACTGTAAAGAAGAAACATGTTAGTTAGGGCATGGCATAGCTATAGAGACAAAGACTATTAGGTGGTGCATTGGCAGCTATAGAGCAAGGGATATTCAAAAAAGAAAGAGAGCTGTCAAAAGCTCTTTTCTGTAGTCTTTTTCATGCAAAGCAGAGTGTAAGTTACTTCCCAGCAATCTAGAATCACTTTATTGCCAACACCTGCTTGCCTGTGAGCATGCATTTACAGCACAAATACTAATTCTGGTTTTACACTCTCTCAAGCCATATATGGAGTGGATCTTTTCAAGAGTGTCCTGATATGAGCAGGAAAGCTTCTGGTTATGAGGATTTCCTCTTCAGCACATCCACATTTTATCTAGGTTTACCTGCCCAGGTATGAATGTGTTGATTTGGTAAAGGTAGGAGTATTTCAGGTGTTGGTATGTTTTCAGACGAAACATAATTGTGTGGCTTAGAGATAGAGTGAGTTCACAGGTGTTCAAGACATTTAGATGTTGATTGGTCATTAGACACAACATAATTATGTGGCTCAGAGATAAAGTGGGTTTACACAGGTGTTCTAGCAATGCAGGTGTTTATTGGTAGTCAGACACGACATAGTTGTGTGAAATGGAGTGAGTTTACACAGGTGTTCAAGCAATTCAGGTGTTGATTGGCCATCAGGCACAACGCAGCTGTGTGACTCAGAGATGAAGTGATTTTATCACAGGTATTGAAGTAACTAGCATACAACATGCCACAACAAATATTTACATAGGTATGATGTCATGCTATGCATCTCTCCACACACCTTCCACACTTTTTGGAGAGGGAAGTCTGTAACAATCTCTCCGAACAGAACTGTAATAACTTTTTATCTTTTCAACAGACTCCAAATACTATATCTGTATATCGGTAAAGATCACCAAGAACTGTCACATTTTTTTGGCACATGCTATGTGGTTTATAGTTAACATACTGTTTTATGATTTGTAATCATGTTCAAAATATGTCCAGGAGTTATCAGCTCATTACATCTTCCCTTTTTTTAAAAGAAATATCTCACTGAAATATTTTTGGAATTTGAATTTTCCTTCCAAATGAGGACACCCATACTGAAGCCTGCATTACCTGTTCAGAAGTAACAAGAGGCAGGCCTTCTGCTGGTGACTGTGGTCTTGACACATACACAGAATACCTTTTCTGTGATGAAAGCAGTACTGTAGGATGCTCTGGTTCCTTTCTCTCCATTTCTTCAGCTGAGGCTCGCAATTGTCGACGGTTCGACAGTAGAGCTTTCCTGCACACTCAACAAAGTAGGAAGGCAGTCCACTCTGATTCCTCATCTTCCCAGGTGTCCACTCCTCTTCTCTAGGTAACTTCATGTGCACTGAATCCCCAGACAACAAATGTGGAAGTTCTTTAGATTTCTTGTTGAATATTTCCTGCTGCTTGAACTTGGCTATCTTGATCAGCTTTGTGGTGTCCTTAGCAGACTCCGGTTGTAGTAGTGTAGTGGCAATTGGCAGTAAAGTTCGTGTTCCCCTCCCAAATAACCTCTGAGCTGAGGAAGTGCCTGTGGCTTCTGAGGGAGTGTTGCTGTTGTCTAGTAATACAAAACAGATACACTCTTTCATTTCTCAGTCTTTTTCATTGACATCTTGCATGTCCCTACTACAGTTTCAACCTTTCCATTTGACTGGGGGTAGTGTGGTGATGACATGATATGATGGATGTACCATTTCTTCATGAAGCACTTGAATTGATAAACTGCAGTCCATTGTCACTCATGAAGATGTCTGGAATTCCATGTCCTGTAAACTGCACACTGAGTTTTTCTATCACCATTCTTGACAATGTATCAGTCAGAAAGTCGACCTCAAAAAATGATGAGAAATAATCAACAGTGATAAGGTAATTGCACTCATTGCATGTAAATGGGTCAGCATCCACTTTGGCCAAGGGACGAGTTGGAATATCATGTGGTTCCAGTGGCTCTGTTCACTGTTCCGGTTGAAAAGAAAGACAAATTGAGCACTTAGATATATAATTTTTCACTTGTGCATTCATTCCTGGCCAGAAAAATGACTCTCTACCTCTGCGGATACAAACTCCCATGCCAAGATGAGATGAGTGCAGAAGTTGTAGTGTCTTTTTCTGTAAAGATGAGGGCACAACAACACGTTCACTCTTGAATAGCAACTCATCCTGAATGCTCAGTTCATCCTTTACAGTGTAGAAGGGGTGTGCTGCCAGCGGAACTCCCTGCCTTTTCTGAGGCCATCCAGATTTCACTAGCTCCATTACTGACTTCAAATCTTTTTCTTGAGCTGTAGCAACCTTAATCTCCGAAATGTTGCCTTCATTTACGTCCAGATCTTCCACTATACGAATTACTGCTATTTCATCAAAGAAATCTGTTCTGGGAGATGGCAGGGTTGATGAGTTTAAGTAAGCTCTTGACAAGGTTTCTGCTAAGTACATCATTGATCCCTTTTTGTACTTGATGTTTAGATCATATTTCTGTAGATGTAACATCATTCTTCCTTCCCAAAAAAATGTTTCCCTCCACAGAACTTGCAACTATGATTGTTTCAAATGTGGATTCAGTGCTTCTATCTGATGATAACTTTTGCTGTTTCCTGTTCATGAGCTTAGAAACAGCATGTGCTCTCTTCCTCTTCTTGAAATTCTTGAACTCTCTCTTGTACTACTTGGTAGGAAGTATCAATGTCGATACAAGAATCCAGATTCAAATCTTTCTTCTCCAGTAGCTTCTGCCTGACTATATTGTCTCGAATTTCTTGGACAATTCTGTCTCTGACTTGTCTATCCTTGGTTTTCTTGAAGTTACATATCATTGCTAACTTCATTAACACTCTCTCCAATGACATTCTTAAAAGCTACTGCTCAAATTGAGGCACTTTTTTTGTCAATTCCTGAGGCTACTTCATAAATATTCCACTGACGAATAAATTTCTTCCAGTTAGCACCTCTTTTTATTATATCAGTTAGTTCTAGAGGTCCTGGAGGCTTTGCAAAGGTGTAAGACATCTCTATCCCACATCTGACACCATGTAACAATCTCTCTGAACAGAACGGTAATAACTTTTTGTCTTTTCAACAGACTCCAAATAGATATACATGTATACCGGTAAAGATCACCAAGAACTGTCACACTTTAGTTGCACATGCTATGTGGTTTATAGTTAGCATAATATTTATTATTTGTAATCATGTTCAAAATATGTCCAGGAGTTATCAGCTCATTACAAAGTCCATCGCTTGCTCTTGAGTCTGATCACTTTCTACAATGTGAACGACTACTCCTTTAATGCTGGCCACTGATTTTACTTTCTCTGCATCCCCATTCACCTGCAAGTGTGTGGAAAGAATGTTTTACTTTTACTATCACTACATGGGATATATCTTATAAAATAGAAGAAATATGGCCACACCAAAGAAGCATTGAAAGAGTATAACGCCACATGCAAATTCTTTTTTATTTGTTAGGCTCCCGAATTCACCCCTCCCACCCTCCTCACATAATATCTGATTATCTCTCTCACTAAAAGGAACAGGAACAGAATGTGCAGGCCATTTCTTTACTCTATTATAATTTTTTCAAAGTCAATTTCTTCATACTATAATATAGTAGTGATTATCAGAATAAAAGTGTCACTTCCCCATCACTCTCTATAAAGAATGACTTTCCCTTGTATTAATGTGGCAGGCCATACCTTCCTCTCTCAAAAGGGTCTGGTGTTGGCCACTACATTTTTGTTCCCTTCCCCCACAAATTTAAGGGGAACTCTACTACATGTGTATTCGAAACAGTTCATGCAGAGTTGTTTTTTTTTGTTAAGACAGTGCACATACAAATTCCTTCGAATGACTCATGCAAATGGACAAAAATAACCACAATACTGATGATTGCATTCCAGTGGGACAGATTTTATTGATGTCGACACCACACACTTTTGAGGATGGGGATATTCTGGCCAGGTGCCAGACTATCCTAGTAGATGGAGAACTTCCCTGCTTACTTTAATAAGAGCAACATACAGAAACATGCAGGACTAGATATATTGTTAAATAAATGTAGGGAAAAAGAATAATAATTAGAAGTTGACATGCAGCAACAAAACTAGTTTTATCTTTAGGATTTAAAAAAGTATTAATAATATCTCTATTCTTTTACAACCAAATAGGGCACTTGTCAATGTGCATAATTACATTGCAAAACTTATACAAAACATAAAACATATGGTAATGTGTCTGCAACCTAGTGACCAAGGCGCCTCACAGTGGCCACTTCCTGCTATGTGATAATCACTGACTGAAGATCCTTGGGATTCTAGAGAACCTTCTTGGCCCTGCGAAGGGCTTCTTTCCTCATATGTCTGGTGGTGTTCTGGCACATGAATGAAGGATGGATATCCTCGGCCCTCATCATGAAAGGCTTTATTGTTTGCTCAACAGGGAGGAGGGTAGCATTTGTGCCTGACACACCATAAACATCAGGTCACACAAAGATATCAGCAAAACACTTAACATATTGTAACACACACAAAGAGGAATACTATGTGATGCGGAGAGAGAAACTAAACACAATGTAACAGACAAAACAGCCTAATACGATGTAATGCAGATAGAGAACAGTTTAACACAATTTGACACAGTTAGAGGGCAATGTAAAGAGAGACAAAGAGCAGCTAAACAATATAACATGGACAGAAAGCAGTTCAAGAGAATGTAAAGCAGAGAGGGGAAAATTTAACACAATGTAACACACAGAGAACTGCTAAATAATATAACATAGAGAGAGCAGTTTAACACAATGTAACACAGACAGCAAGAGCTAAACTCTATTTTTCAAAGGGTGAAAGCAGCTCAACATAATCAAACAGACAAAAAGCAGCATTATGAAGCACAAATGCATTATGAAGCACAAAAGAGGCAAGTATGCAACTCTATCCCCATCCACTGACTTCATGTTCATGGACACCCCCTGCAACAAGATTATCAAATCATGGAGTGCCTGTCTTCATTGGGAAGAGTTTTGCCTTGAGGTTATCACTCCACTGGTTGTAGTGGCTAGTCACATCAAACTACTCAACTCTATCTTGTGTTTTGAAAAACTGAAAAAACTTAGTCTTCATGTGTTTCTCTTCCTTTTTTGTATTTCAATCCCATTTCTCCCAATTTAATTTTTTCAACCTCATTTTTCTCCTCCCTTTTCTCCTTTATCAACTTTTTTTCCTTTTCTTTACATTTTTGGCCTTTTAAACCTTCCGTTTTCTATCTTATTCCCCTTTTGTATATTCTTCCTATCTTATTTTCATTCTATCTTTGCTCCCTTCAATTTTGTTTACTCCAATTTTTTCTATTGTATACTCTCGTCATATCATTCAGTTCATTTCACTATGATTCTTTATTTGTTTGTCCATTTATTCGTCTCTTTGTTCAATAAATACTCCCAAATGATTGGGCCTTAAGGAATCTAATTTTCAGGGTTTAATGTGTGTCATCCTAGGTTCGTTGGAATGAGGTTTGGTGATGATCGATTTGCAAGCTAATTACTACCAGAGAAATAGGACTAAATGGCTCAAAGTATCAGGGTGTGATGAGTCTCACCCTCGGCTAGTTTAAGAAAGCTTACTGAAGATCAGTTGGTTCAATAAGTACTCCCAGATTATAAGGCCTAACTAGTTAAGTTTTCTAGGTTTCATAGGGATCACCCTGTGGTTATTTCATTTTAAATTTCCAATTTATCCTCTATTCTTTTCCCTCCTTCATCATTTTTACTTTCTTTTGGGTTTTCTTTCTTTCTATTCCATCCTTCTTCCCTTCCAATACTTGACATATACGACTTATTAATTTGGGCCTTTTTAAAAACATTGGATTGTGTTTTCT
This sequence comes from Lycopodina hypogea, assembly GCA_963969325.1. Lineage (NCBI taxonomy): Eukaryota > Metazoa > Porifera > Demospongiae > Poecilosclerida > Cladorhizidae > Lycopodina > Lycopodina hypogea. The sequence goes on along the minus strand of OZ017782.1, from coordinate 16,395,816 downwards.
CTTCTTCATTTTTTTGGTTTCAAAAAATTTATTGTGCTTGTGCGACTTAAATCTGCAGCTGCTATATCATTACATGCCAATAAACTGTGACCACTTCTGGACTTACCATCACAATCCTGCCTCCTGACACTAGGAATTGTTGAAGTTAGCGAAAGTAGCATATGTAATTAAGTATGTAGTTTGAGTTGTTGTCCACCTTGCAACGTCTTCGAAGAGTTACACACTCACAGAAGACAAATTATTTAAGATAAATTTTAATCACCAATATTGTAACAAAACTTTCCACAATTTTTTTGTAACTGGTAATGTGTAGAGGATAACGAGTTGAAGCCATAATAACCTATCTTTCCCATTAGAGTTATTCTATAAATAATGCATAATCATATTGTCCATGCAATGTTAGTTGAAGAAATGTTTGTATAAGGCATTATTTTAGCATATTTGTGATTTTCAAGTTACGCCTACTATGAAGTCAGAGGGAGTAACTGAAAGGGATGACTTGGTTCCATCCATTCATCCATCCATCCATCCATCCATCTATTCATCTATCCATCCATCCATCCTTCCTTCCATCCATCCTTCCATCCATCCATCCATCCATCCATCCATTCATCCATCCATCCATCCATCCATCTATCTATCCATCTATCTATCCATCTATCTATCCATCTATCTATCTATCTATCTATCTATCTATCTATCTCTCTATCTATCTATCTATCTATCTATCTATCTATCTATCTATCTCTCTCTCTATCTATCTATCTATCTATCTATCTATCTATCTCTCTATCTCTCTATATACCTATCTATCTATCTATCTATCTATCTATATATCTATCTATCTATCTATCTATCTATCTACCTATCTCTCTATCTCTCTGTGTGTCTCTCTGTCTGTCTGTCTGTCTGTCTGTCTGTCTGTCTGTCTGTCTGCTTGTCTGTCTGTCTGTCTAAAACTGACACACACCTGTACAACACTCATATCCACCCCCACCCAACAACACACATACACAAAATTTTATTTTGAAGAATTTTTTTACTTTCATCCCACCATCCTATCATCCATCAATCAGGCTAGATGAGAAACAGCCCATGTCACTGCTAGAGTCAAGTTGTGTGTATGCATGCCAAGTTTCATGTGTCTAGGTGCCAGGGTTTGAGTTTAGCACACAGATGTTCTCACTAAATCTTTCTCTCCCAACAACCATTTCTATAAGTGCATAGAGAATGTAGAACTTATATGCATATTTTGTCTGTTTCCTTCAGCAGAATACATCAACAGTGTAACAATAGCAATGATAAGAACAATAGAGGCATTTATTAAGAAATCAACAATAACTCTACATGATAACAATATTGGCAGCACAAGTAGCTCTAGAAGGTCAACTGATCAAATAGACCTGCCATGCTTCAATTTTTCATGTTCTATTTTATTTTAATATTTTGTACTGCAATGCTAGGTATTGAATGTTATGTTGCATGCCACTGAGTAATAGATGCACTATTCTATGCAGTTTAAAATGCACATGCCTAATTTACACTTCTGAAACACAACATGGAATTGAAATATCCCTCTACTATAGTCAACATACTATCTTTTACCTTCTTGCTGTTAATGTTGAATGTGTGAAAGATTATAAGTGGGTGAGTGTAGTTTTATCACAGTATAAATTTTATATGATAAATTTTGAGACTATTGTTCATGATGTGCATGGATTTTGTTGGTGCATGTGTGTTCACATGTTGACAGTTGCAACCAACCAGCACACAAAACAGTAACCTCAACAAATAGATTCTTAAACTTCCACATGCTGAAGGACCAATATCTTAATATTGTTCTGGTTCTCTTCAACTGAAGGTAAGCATATGCAATGACTTCACGCAGTTCATTCATGATCTTATCTGAAAGGACAGGGCAGAAACCACATTGCCAGTTTGGCTCTCCATACAATTGGTGTGAAATTCTAGGAGGGAGCCAACACAACTGGCCACAATATGGAACAAACCATGTCCAATGACTTGTTCTTTGATTTTTACCAGCTAACTATTTTTGGCAGAGTCTCAGTGTTACTTAATTGTGGATCTAGTTGTTGGTTTTTTAGAAAACTTCATGTTGAACTCCAGCACTAAGGCATCCCGTTATATTCCTGGTCACGGTTAGTCTTTCTCTTCCCCTTGGTTTATTTCCCAGTTTTTAATTAACTATTTACATTCTTCCTTTTTTTTTTCCTCTTTTATTTCTTGTATTTTTAATTACCCTCAATATTAAATCAAGACATTAAATCTTTAGGGGTGCAATTTAAGATATGAAATTTTCAGTTTGGCTGGCACACCAGCAGCAAAACCATGACCTTGATCATTAAAGATGGACATGGAAAATGCCAGTTCTGTGGGATATGGGTTCATTGGAAATCAAACGATATGCCAATGTGTGCTAGTACAATGGAGATCCTTGGTACTGTGGCCATCTGTCCCTTCATCGCCCATGTGATTGATGCCTATGCAATCTAGTATATGTTCTTGACAATGTGTAGTTGAGGATCCTCCACATTCCTCATGTTAATCAGGTGAGCACTAATCCATAGGATGACATGGTGGGTTAGGAGGTGTGCAATTTCTTTCGAGACTGTTTGAGCACTCAGTTCAGTAGAGCAGAATGTGAATCTCCATGTAATTGTAGAATTAACCTGTGGTTGATCTGTCAGATGCAAGGCAAAGATTGCCCCCTTCAATGAGTCTGTCCACATTGTGGCTTCTTTTCTGCCAAATTGGAATACATGTTGCTGATTCACACATGAAGACTATTATTGGCCCTTATCATAAGGGAAATTAATGGCATCTCCTGCTGGACCAATGAGATGTTGACATCACCCATCCTGAGCTACGATACTGCAAACTGACCCTGAACTTGGATTTCATAGTGTTTGATGGACCACTCATTATCTTGACAATGTGAAAGTTTTGGATGAGTGTTCCAAAGGCAGCTTAGAAGCAGGGAAGGAAGAAATGTGAAATGGGGGCAAGTTATAGCAATCTAGAATAGAAAAGAACAAACTAATACCAAATCAAAACCCATGGTGTGCTGCTAAGAATCTTGGGTTACCTTTGATAGAGACGCATCTGCTTTTTTTTTAATTGCTACATCTAGGTATCTTCCAAATATTATTCTAACCTTAGCAAATACGAGCATGCCCAAATTCCAATGTCACTGAGTTATGATGAAGCAGTCAACAGAAAATGCTCTTAGGAAATCCAGCTCACAGTCTTAAAGAATTTATTGCTTGTTCATCATCATGTGAGAAATGTGACTTTTAGCTTATTTTTCTGTATCATCTATGCCTAGCCAGTCCGATATTGCTGCGATATTATAGTGATGTGTATTATGATTTCTCTGTGAGGGTTGCGCATAGAAGATGGACATCCCAGTGTGTCAGTTATTGGCTTCTCCAGTTCTATTGATGTCATAGCAGATGACCTTACACCATGGATATCCCTGAATACAAGTAGGTGACAATGTTGTGTCACCATTTGCACACCCACACATCACCTATTCGGTCAATATATCAATGCTTTCCCACATATTATCTGCAAAAGACTTCATTGGAATCATGACCAAACAGGCTGAAATACTCCCTGGCAGTGATGGTAAGAAATTTGTGTTTTCCATATACTCAAATTTGCCGAAGTCCTGCAGCCAACATGTGAAGTACTTTGTTTAAAACCAGTGCCATTTGATATGTGAGCTTGAGCTAGACTGCAAGTGATGTTAATTCTATGAGGCTTTATTTAATTTCCTTTTGTAGCATTCCTTCAATTGCTATGTAATAGTAGACAATTCAGGGTGCAAGGTATAGCACTATCATATCTATTTATGCTAATTCACAAACATACCTAGATTAGTTTCAGGATTTGGCTTGACCAGTTTCGATAGTGTCTCCAACCTCCCTATAATAGGTCTGAGTAAATGGCTTTAATTATATATTAGTGTTCTGTGCATCACCAGTGACACTGCCATTACTGTCATGGTGTGACCCCATTTTTTACCCATTTCACTGTGTATTCGTGCTTCTGCAGTGGAGCCAGTGTGGAAGCGTGCAGTAAATGGGATAAGGGAGCAGTGTGACACATGACAAACCTCAATCTTCAATTTTCACTGGGTATGTTCATCCTGTAGCTTTTTTATCTGCCCAGAATGCTATAACCTTGAGAACAGCTCCATCTCTGGTAATAGATAAATGTAAATTGCATTCAAATTTGCATTGTCATGTTTTTTTCTGGACTATTTCAGATATTTCTACCCATCAGTGTTCAAATTTTGTACTCCTTTTTTGGTGTGTGTGTGTTGCATGTACACAGATATTGAGGCAGTCAGTTCCATGGAGGCAGTTGCAAAATGGCCAGTATGTGTAGCTAATAGATGGCTTCATAAACTCTCTTCTCTTATTTTGACTCAGATCATTCCAAGCAATGGTAGGCTTGTTTGATAATGAGCGTGGGGAGTGAAAGATGGATAGGGTTGGGACTTCACTTCCACTATGTTATCTCCTTCCTTTATATATGTATGTATGTATGTATGTATGTATGTATGTATGTATGTATGTATGTATGTATGTATGTATGTATGTATGTATGTATGTATGTATGTATGTATGTATGTATGTATGTATGTATGTATGTATGTATGTATGTATGTATGTATGTATGTATGTATGTATGTATGTATGTATGTATGTATGTATGTATGTATGTATGTATGTATGTACGTACGTATGTATGTATGTATGTATGTATGTATGTATGTATGTATGTATGTATGTATGTATGTATGTATGTATGCATGTATGTATGTATGTATGTATGTATGTATGTATGTATATATGCATGCATGCATGTATGTATGTATTTATTCTAAAGTTTTTTTGCCATTCTACACTGGTATACTTAATTTACATCAGAGTATCTGACATTAAGATATGAAGGAATTGAAAAGACTAGTTTTTACTCTTCTAAATAGGTATTTTATGGATTTGTCCTAAAGTGAACCATCATTGAAAGTGAACAGAATAAATTAGTAGTTTATAAAAAGTTTTGATAGAATTGAAGAGCTATTACATGGTGATCAAAATATATTTCATTTTTATTGGCAATAGCTAAAATTGGCAAAATATGATGGTCCAATATTTCCCTTTTGGAAAGGAACATGTGAACTTTATCATCTTCTTTGTTTGTTACATCTATTCCTTGTTCAAAGCTGAATTGTGTCTCCTTAGTTATTGGAGGTGATGTGAGCCCCACTCTGCATGAGCAAAGGATGTACTATGCCTGTGCTCTTTCTTCTCGACTGGTCAGAATTTACATTTCATCTATGTGAAAATAATAGCTTTGGTTGAGCTAATACTGTCCAGAGCACTAAAATCTTTGAATATCGGCAGAGAATTCTACTTTATTGGTTTAATTCTCTCCCATCTCTTTGTTAAAAAATGGTAATCATATGCACAACAAGGATATACATATATGTTATAACAATTTTAAAGAACATTGGTATAGAACCAAAAGCATGGATGGCTGCAGCAAAACAATGAAGTCAATTTAACAGTTAAGTGTCCCCCTTCCTACTCATAGTTCTGATTAACCACATAGTGCCAGGTCTGGCTCATGAAACAGTGGTGGATTGCATTACAAATACTGCACTGTACTCATCAAGAATTATAACACCCAGCTAGGTCTTGCACTGTGCTTTGTTTGTTTTCTGTCCTCTCTGTTCTAATCTATCTGCAGTTCTGTCAAAGGTAATTGAGCAGGTGCTTGACATATGCAAATATCATCAAATAGAAGTAATTTGACAAAAATGTTATGTACTGCAATACAATGTTCAGCCTTAGTGTGCATGTCCATGTGTGTGTGTGTGTTGCTTGGGTCATGGCGTGATGATGCCATGTAGGTTTCTTTGTGCAACCATAAGCCTATGATATATACATACATATATATATATATATATATTGAGTTGCAGATGGAAATAAGCAGCTTTACATTTTGCCACAAATGTAATAAGATAGAGAACTCATCTGACTGACTATTTAAGAAAATTTGGCATACTCCAGCATGAACACTCCATCTTATGCAAATTTCATGGGCTAACATCCTATACAATCAACTGTCATAAATATCTGTTTCATTGTAGGTAAAGCTGCATATCAAAAGTGTTTCAAATTAACCCTAGTATCTTGGCCCCTGAGGCTTGCACAGGCTTCAAGTGTTTCACCCACTTCAGTATGTTTCTCAAAATTTGTTGATTTGTTATGTGTGATTAGGTCAATTTGCCCAATGTTCTTCACCTGCTGACCACAATGCTGAACCAGCAAGTTCATCCATCCAAATTACTGGCACAATTACACCAGTGGAGTTGTCACACCTCAGGTCTCTTTATAGCATTCAGTGATCACTTATGTAGTCTTCACTCACCTCCTTGCCAAGCAATCACTGCACTATGAACGCTTTCAAACTATATTTCTCCTACAGCTAGGTTTACATGCACAACAGCCCATCAATAATTTTGTTAGTGTGCAATCATTTTTCTAACATTTAGATAATGATTTGATCATTTAACAAATTATTTGTTTCACTATTACCAGTACCTCTCTGCGTCTCTAATGCAACTGTTCATATCAGTTACACGACCTTTTGCTAAAGGTCAAGGGTATTCTGTATTTTGTTCATATAATAGAGGTTAATAGTAAAGATGCTATGCAAAATCCATTTTGCACCTATAATCAATCTGATAAACCATATCCCATAGTCAGACCACCATGTTGTTTCTAATTTGCATCTTTCCACCTTCACATGCTCATTCTTCTCTCTTGATCCTTCTACCCTTGTCCCTAATATATTATCAGATACTCTCACCTCAGTATCCCTTGCATCACCTCCCAGTCCTCATAGTGCACCGAGCTCTTCCCCGCTTCCATCTCTGTTCCTCTCTCTTTCAACCCCATTGCACGATCGGGCATGGACATATGGGCCACCGAGATACCACATTTACGCAGTGGGGATACTTGGAAATTTCCATGTATCAAAATCATTGCCTGCCCTCACCATTGGCTATGCAAGGGGACACTTCTTTTTCTACTGGATGCCAAGTACAGTGAGAACATTGCTGCATTTCAGATGTGTTGGAAGAGGAACGAAGTAAGCATTTCCTTCACATTCTCTTCTTCAAATAAAATAACATATTCACACGTAATGCAACAGCCACTGTGAATCTTTTTTTTTTAGGCTGTTCTGGTGGCTGGAGTGGATCATTTCCTCGACAGAGATCTCTGGACACCCAACGCTTTCAGCAGGGATTTCGGTTAGCATCTAATTATACGAAAGCATACACATCAGTATGCTTCTATGCATGCTGCATGCATATATGTATTATAATATAGCATAGATCGAGGATTATCACAATTACTTCTAACACCACCACTGCTAGACTCTCATACTATAGAGTTCAGTTTGATCTCCATTGTATGAAAGGACTAGCATTGCTTGTAAGTGCTCTCAGCATGTGTGACTCCAAGGTTACATACCTGGGCTGGCAGATTAGCTTTTGTTCACGTCCATGTTTACTGCTAATACAGCTATTACTACTGTTACTATAACTTTGAAGTACAAATACCACTACAAATAATATTACTATTCCATTACAAATGCTGTCACCATAATCATGACAATACAGGTCCTTCTTGTATGTCCAGCACCTTCATCAAATATATGGGACAATAAGCTCTGACCTATCCAGTTAGTGATCAGAAGATATGTGCTCTTTCTCCTTATACACAGGTGAGGAAACAGCTGAACTGGTGGATTGCAGATTAGGTTCGCATATCTAGCTGCCCTCCAAAGAATTCTGGAATGGTTTTGAGGACATGAATTATGAGTTCTGTCAGTTGTGGAAATGACTATTGTCTGATGTGTGCGCAATTGACTTGTTGGGCATTCTCATACTGAAATGCAATCCAATGTCATCAAGGATATTTTTTGCGCAATTGATTTCAATATGTGCAACCATTGATTAGCTCGTTTGATGGATCCCACTAAGAAGGAGGCCAGATTACTGAAGTTGGTGAACTGGCCACCAGATTGTGATTTTAGTGAGAAGTTGCCTAAAAGGTAGCCTTGAAATATGTGTCCATGTGAGGATTGTATCAGAGGATTTATAAAAAAATTTGGATTCGTTAATGGAAAAGTTTGAATGCAATTGTTATTCAATTTTAACTCCATGTCCATGCAGTTTTTCACGGGCTTACACTTTAGATCAGACTGGTTTCTATGAGAAAAAAGGCAGTGTGGTTTTACCAGCTAACATAATAAAGTTGTCGATATTTATGGCTCTGCAGGTTTAATGACTTCATGAAAGCCCTACCCCTACAGACTATATCAGACGAGATGGCAGGTTCAACATAGCATCTAGTCTGCCGCCATTATTTGTTAGTCCTGATCCAGGACTAAAGATGTACAATGCCTATGGTGAGGTTACTATGAATGCAGGAGAGAAATGCTTCAATATTGCTATTGTAATTATCATCATCATCATCATCATTATCATCATCATAATCATCATCATCATCACCATCATCATCACCATCACCATTATAGCATTTGCAGAAAACAAACAACTGTAGTCAAGAAGATTACAAATTAAACAAATTTTTTATACCGAATCATATTAAATGAAATAGCTACTTTGGGAGTTGGATACACGGGCTATATACTCGCCTTTAGCACAGCTTTTAGGTTAAGCTTCAGTATACTGTAGTTACAAACTTATTTGGTTTGCTTAGTGTTTTGATATAGGAAGTGGGGTGTAGGGGGTTTGTGGGGCATTGTGAAGTAAATATTATGATTGCATTTCTAGTAATCAGTGTCATTTTGGACTCACATGGGTTTTAATTCTTTGCTGTCAGATATAGGGCTGGTGTTATGTGAGGCATTGTCCCATTTTTTGGGGAAATATTATGATGCACCTGTACTACTTAGTGTCTACTCTTTGTAAGATCAGATCATTGCATTTTATATAGACAACTTCCTGTAGAAACATTCTTTTGAATATGAACGGATCAGATTACGTATTTCTACTCTCTGCTTTTTCACTAATTGGAAAGTTTATTCAATTGCATTAAGACTCAGACATAGCTCTGGACCTAAGTACATTCCCCCCAGACGAAGCCATTGGTCATGCAAGTAACCCCGGAAAATTTTAGCACAATTGGTCAGCATTTAGCCAGAGATGCATTGCACATGGACGGACAGACAGATACGCGCTACATGAATTATAGTAACATACATTCGTATGACCACGTATTTACACGGATGGTTTGGATGTGAAACTTGACAATGACAAATGTTTAAGAGGAACTATTAACAAGATTCATTGATTTAATAGAATTTGTTCTTTCTTTTTTATCACCTAATGACCAAAATATTTTTAAACCCAATAACTTCAACTCAGAGGATTAGCAGTGTAATTAAAAGGAACCAGGTGTGTGATCAGAGATTGTCATTTTGTAATTACAGAATAAGAGGTGAAATTGGCATGAAATTACAGAAATTATGTATGCTGCATGCAGGATCCCCTCGCTTCACTGACAGTGGGACTACAAACCTTCACTTAGATGTCTCTTCTGCTGTAAATATCATGGTATGTGATGTATGTGTAGGCAGTGTTCAGAATTTGTACCTAACTGGTTCTTCTCTTCCACTCACCACCACACCTCCCCTTCCCTTTGTTCCCTCCAACTACCATAAATCTGTTCAAGCATGTTGAAGTTTTTTTCCCTTAATTTTCATCTTATGAAGAGCTACTATCCCATATACATAATCTGGATTGGAGTATTTTTTGGGCCACAGACAAGTTATAAGCTGACGTAAAATGTTAGCATTGTGCTCATATTGCATTGCCAAGAGGCAGCAGTAAAATGTTGCTATGACAGGAGAGTCTGTCCATATAAATTCCATGGTTAATGTCGTGTGCTTCTAAAGATGTTCTGTTGAGATGGAGAGGGGAATTCTATAAAATGCAATGGAATACTCAGATCATACTCCTTCTTTTAGATTATTTGTAGTAGTTGTACTGAAATAATACACTTATCTGTGCCACTCTGTGAACCCTTGCTGAATAAACACATATCTTTGCCTCATTTATCCAATGTGCAAAGAATGCTAGGACAATATGTCGGTCGGACAACATGCATGTTATGTTATAGATTTGTGTACTTAAGGTAATGGTATTGCACTGTACAGGTGTATTGCAACATTCCTCCTAGTGTGGCAGAGAGTGAATGGAGACTGGTGGAAGATGTTCGTATGGAGTGCTGTAAAGGGCTAAAGTGGTGAGATAACCTATGTGAAAATAATGGTGCATTTTCTATATGACAGATTTAAGTTGATGTACATTAATGGATTATATTGATAGCTTTCTGAAATACCAAGTTACTGTAAACAAGAGTATCTTTATTTTTTCTTCTTGACATTCCATTCTATTTTTATCCATAAGTGGTATTAGTCAATTCCCTCATTTTGAATCATTAGCATTTCCAATGGCATCCAAGTTATGTGTTAGACAAAAGAAGGATGAGTTGGAAAATCAATCTATAATGATCAAACTTATAGTTCCTTTTATCAAACCTTTTTTTACTGCAGAATAGTTCTAAGATGTACCTCAATTGCACTTTAATTTAATAGGAAGCAACCATGGAAACCACCTGGAATTGTAGATACAAATGTGGGCAATAGCTGTGATATAAAACCTCTTTTTTTTCCTTAGAATTCTTTTTTTTTTTCATTTCTTGGCATGGTTCATTACAATTAGGTGTCTGAATTAATACATTACACAGACATTATGATGTTTTCAGCATGAAGTGCTATATGATAATCCTTGTGAATGACTACACTAAAGTGTTATGCTTATTACTACTATATACTACATACACTGAATGCTATTGTTGTGTTACAGGGAGCTATTTGGCACATTTACACTCCAACAGATTCATACAAAATCAGAACACTTCTTAGAAAAGTGAGTTAATTTTATTTCCTCTTATCTCTGATGTTGCATTTTGTTATCCATTTTATTCACAAATATTGTAATTGAATGAAGAATGCTGTATATATGCATATATATATACTGGTGTGTATATATATGTATATGCATAGGTATATATATATATATATATATATACTAACCATGGTACTCAGACCCTGTGCACGACTTTCTCTCTAACAATTTCAGAATAGACAACATTGCTGGAGCTGTCATGCACTGTTGGCATGAGTATGAAGTGTATAGAATAGATTAATTCAACCTATTAATAATACCTGGACATCTCCACGTGACCATTTTATGAAAATTAAGAATAAACACCAGGCAACTGAAGATGTTTCGCTTCACTCGTTCACTAACACTAATCACTTTGTTAATTGATATCATTCAAACCTAATTTTAAATATAATCTTGAATATGCTTTGTAATGAAGGCAGTTTTGTAACTGAAGTTTTATAATGCAATTTTAGCTGAATAGCCTATTTGGTTCACCTACACAGGGTAATTATTACATTCCAGAAACGCAAAATCAAATAAAGCTGCCGCATCCCAAAAAATTAGATGGACTGAAAATAAATTTTAGCTCCAACCTGTGGTCAAGAACATTGAGTATCATTTCACCATTCTGTATTCCATGTCAGGAATGTGAACATTAAGATCAGTCTTAGGCCAGTTTATGTTTCCTGCCTGCATAAGAAGTGCAATTGTATTTAAAATCTAATATCATTACTGCAGGTGTACGAAGAGACTTCAGAGCCTCTTCTGATAGAATCCGATCCCATACATGACCAACTCATGTACCTCGATGCTGATCTCTGTGAGAGGCTTTATTATGAGTATGGGGTTAGAGGTTGGGCCATAGTCCAGTGTGAAGGCGATGCAGTATTCATACCTGCAGGAGCAGCTCACCAGGTTTGTGTGCTTAGAGTGGAGAGTAGATTGGGTCGGAATGAATGGAAGCTTCATGCTAGTAAATACTTCCCTAGTGTACCAGCACACCGTTGTCCTGATTCTCCATTTCTTGACATGAACCTATGTTACTCTGCTGCAAAGAAAAATGTGCTCCTAACTTTTGTTGAATCCAGAGATGATAAAATATTGTTCTTAAGTAAATATAGGTTGCCAGCTTTTAATCATTTAATACAATGTGATCTGCATCAAATTTTAACTTCATTTGTGGATGTCAAACATGTAAGCCTTTTTTTTATACATTTCTTACTTATATCTACTTCAACCAATGCTAAATCAGCCAAAATCATGTCTTGCCATAGGAGCATACTTGCCATTTTATGTTTCAGTGAAAGTATTTTGGAATCAAACAGAGTCGTGTGAGCATGTGACAATTCTCAATCATGATCCAGGTGAAATGTACAACCAATTGATACCCTATATGTTTATCTTTAGCACAGAGCAATTCCAAGTTAAACACTTACTTCTTTAATTTAATGTACTAGCCGGTATGTACTACTGAATTTTTTTTTAATATTTTGATGTTGTCTCTAAGTTAGAAATCTCTGCAGCTGCATCAAAATTGCCGAGGACTTTGTTTCATCGGAAGTGAATTCAGTAGTGGCACCATTATAACACAGTGGGTATGGAGAGCCTTGAATTATTTCACTCTTTGGGTAATACAAGGGTTCCTGCAACATATATGTGAGGATCAAAAATATAATGAGGGTAAACTTGTGGAAGTCAAAACACACCTGAGTTCCACTGTTTCGTGCACATGTTCTCTTTGTTTATGGCAATGAATTATGTTTTAGCATGTGAAGGAATGCTTAAAGATGACAGAGCAATTCAGAAAACTCTCCAAACAGCATGCCAACCATGAGGACAATCTTCAAGTAAGGATTCAATATTTTATCACAATCACCTATCATGGATATTGTTCATAGGAAAAGAATTACCCATACTCACACCAGTTGTCAATGCCAGTAATCAATGATAGTGCCCCTATGAGACAAATTTTCCTTATTGACAGTACAAAAATTGAGTCCAGAAGCATGATGTCTCAGAAAATGAATGCCCCTGAAAATTCTGGGATATTCTGGTAATTAAATTTATCTCTTCAATAAGAGTGAATGCTACCATAATTTCTCAGTGATCCAAAATGTGCTTATAAACTTTTTACTCAGCTGTGTATTCAAATGTTGTAAAAGAATCCAATTGTGATATGGAATAACTGGTTGATAAGGATTAACAGAACTAAATTACAGTAAATCTCCTTGTTGTTATGCTAAATATATCATTATTGATGTTAATATGCTTATTTGACTGCTTTACTTTATTAGAGGTACATAAATGAACGATGTTAATGCGATAATAGCCCCCATTTCTTGGTATAACTTTTGGGCATATTTTTACACTTTACTGCTAAATTTGGCTTTAAAATTGTTATGGCATCTACTTAAATTTTGTTCAGAAGTTGCCAACCTTTCTCCAGTGGCTGAATTCCACTGGGTCAATAGAGACTGAAAAATTTTTTTTACATGTACCCATCACCTGCAATTGTTCCATGCATGCATACTGTCAATACAAGGGAATAGAATCAGCATGCAGAAAGCCATCCTTAAATAATTTGGACAGCATTAAAATATATATGCTAGCACACTAAAGGAGTAAATAATATAAAGTTAGAGCAGTCAGCTATCTATTTTGTCAGAGAGTGAGTCCTGCCACATCACACACTCCAGTTTGTAATGAAGGCCTTCATGGAGTGCAACCTGCAGTAGTCAGGAAAAAATGGCTAGTTGGTGAGTGTCAGAGAAAGAATAAGATATCAGAACTGCAAACCCACCTACAGATGATTAACTAGAAAACATAGTGATGTCATAGGGGAGATTACTCATAAATTATGAAAGACAGAACATTCCATTTTTAGTCAGTGGAGGATTGTGTATTTAGTCTGGGATTGTATATCAAGATGGGAATTGTGTATTTAGTCTAGTGATTGTATATTTTTATTCAGTGGGCATGTTAGAGTTACCTTATATTGTTATTGGTCAATAGTGTTATTAATCTTTATCTATATATCTACATATTTCTAAAGTTATTGAATTATATATAACATCTCAGATTTTGGGGGAAGCCACTTTGTTCAAGTGAGAAACTGAGTTTGGTCTGGGTGAAAAGAAGACCTAGGCATCAAGTGGAATTATGCCTAGTAATTACTTCATGGAAGGGGGCAAATTCCATTAGAATGAGGTCAAACTCAGTCATGCAAGACTGTATTTATGGCCAAGTAGACTGATCCCCTCTTTCAAATACTGCTCATGTTGACACTGAAAAAAAAATTTTAAAAAGCACATACACACACATGCATGCACACATGCACATCCACACACACATTCTCATTTTACTCTTGGTGGAAATCAGGTAGTAAAATTTCAAAAGTAATAAAGTTAAAAATGAAGAACTTGTAGGATGACATGATGGAAAAAATTCTCTGCAAGTACTTTGTATGATAGAGTACAATGTAGATGTGATAACTGGAGAATGTATCATCAAAAGTACACACCAGACTAGACAAGCAAAATCGCAATATTTTGCTATGTCAGTTATATATACACCATGACAAGAATACCTCGATATCCATGAAAGATGTTGACAGTACATGGGTATAACCACACATACAAATAAAACAAGGCTCAACAATGATAAATATGTTGACAGAGCCTTGCACCCCACTATGAGGAGACCTTTAACTGTCATGAAGGATGTTAATAGTGCTAGGGTTTAGACCCACACACCACAAAAAAGAGGCTTTCAACAGCCATTAAAGATGTTAAGAGTGGAGGGGTTTAGCCACAAACAGCTGCCATGTTTATGGCTGTGACCTTCATCAGAGGCATTGCTGTTGCTCTTGCTGCTGTTTCGTGCACCCAAGTTATCAGTGGATGAGGTGAGGGAGTCACTGTGAGACTCTCAACATGACCTCACTTATCATTTATAATGTATATTGAAAATGAACAAGGAGAGTTGCTGCACAAGCTATTACAGATGAAGACAATTGGAGGAGGAGGAGGGGGTGTGCATGCACATGTGTGTGCGGGTGAGTGTGCGTGCATGCGTGCATGCGTGCTTGCATGCATGAGTGTGTGTATGTGTGTGTGCATGAGGGACACCATATTCGTGGAGAGAGGGAGATAAGTGACACAGTTCCCACTCTAACAATTGTAGCAGACGGACACATTATTAGGCCAGTGCCTTCTAGTTCCAATAATTTATTCCCACTTTTTCTCCTTCACCATGGTTCTGTTCAGGATTTTAAGCAGGTGTGTGAGGTGGAGATGATAGTTGTCTATACATTCAGGAAGCTATCAAATGCCTCATCTATTGTAAACTAGCTTTCTTATCAAATAATATTAGTGAAGAATAGAAGTCTATTTAGCAAGTCAACAAACAGCGGAATACAGATATCAAATCACAACTGCTGCCTGAAGGAGATGTGCACAGCAATGTGACCATGCCTAACTATGCAGCTTACTTTACCTTTCAAATTCACATCATGAAAATCAATTAGAATCAGCAGAATAACACAGTGGAAATGATTAGATTACACTATAGATTTGTTGAATAGAAAGAGCCAAGTAGTTGTACTAAGGGTGGGACCTACTGTATACTCACCCCCCCCCCCCCCCCCTCCCTCACAACACTGTTAGGAGAGATTATCACCACTATTCTAATTTATCTCTATGTTCAGTCACCATTCACACCTGATTAATGGATTCTTTCCTTTTCCATCCTAAAAAATCTTTAAAAAATTCAGGCGTGAAAGGGGAGTAAATTAAAACATCTGTGGAGTGTCATCACATGCTTACACACACATGCACATAAGGATTAACAGATACATAACACGCATACACACAGGCACATAATCTACCCACACAGACAGACAGACATATGACATATACACAAACAGACACATAGCACACACACACTCTCAAATAGGCAGGCAAACAGACAGACACACATGCTTACACATCTCATACACACAACACAGTGCATTATCAAGCTTGAGTTGATTCCAATTAACTTCAACCCACATTGTCAAGATTTGCAGCACAGTGCTGCCCCATTAAATTACACTCAGAATCACATGGTCACTTGGCCACTCCACCATATTTCAGATGCACATTTACTGCACACATGGGATTTGTGATCACACCCATACATGACGACCCTCACCTCTTCTCTGTCTCTTCCCATTGTCGTGACAACCACTGCCATTATGCCTACCACCACTGTGCATCTTCACCACTCCATCACGGCAACTTGTCTTATTCCTGCAAACATGGCCAGTCTCACAGCTGTCACTGTTGCTGTGGCCACTCTCCCTGATCTGGTCCCCACTTTTTCTATGTCCCTCACAGTGTGCAGTCATTAGTTGTGCAAATTTCAAACGAGCCCTGCATCCATCCACAAAGAGAAGCACAACAGATCAACTTATATTGCTGAAAAAAGAAGAAAATAATAATGTTTATAGTCCTTCAGAACTACACATCTCACAGAGATTAGTATGGCAATGGCAGCAAGTCGTATGTCTCCCTAATTACAATTCCTCCTTCCTAATCACTTCCATTACCTCTTACCTCTTACCTCTTACCTCTTACCTCTTCACCATCCCCTCAGGAGTCTCCCACTCTTTCACATCCAGTTTTGGTTGTAATAGAATTTTCGACAATGTGAGTTGCTAACATGCTCAATCCATTTACTGTCCACCAAATCTAACTTTATATCCCTGTCTTGACTCCTTATCTTCCTTTTGCCGTTCTGCGGGAGAGGAGTAGAGTGGCACAGCTGGACAGCAGAAGAACACTCTTTAGAGTGGATGGACATGCTTTTGGTGGCTGAGGAAGCAAACAAAACCATCACTATGTGGAAAAGTTAGTTTTGGGGTAGATCAACCAAGTAAGAGGCATGTCCCATATATGTGCAGTAATGAAAGCAGCACTGATTGTTAATGGAATCACAAATATGATTCACACTGTACTAGTTACAACCTGACTGACTCCTAATGCATGTAACTTGCAACACTTATCACTATAAGAAGACATGTAACCATGTGAAGAATGTTGACAGTGTGAGATTGTAGTCATACACAGCACTACAATGAAGCCTTCAAAAGCTACTAAGAATGCTCAATGTTCAAGGATATGGCCACACATACCACTACGAGGAGGCCTTGAACAGCCATGAGAGACGTTGAAGAGAATGGGAATGGCTATACGTAACACTACAAAGAGATCTTCAACAGCCATGAAGTATGTTGATAGTGTTAATGCATAGCCACTAAATCTATATGGAGGCATTCCACAGCCATGAAGGATGGTGACTATATAAGTGTACAATTGCAAACCCCACTTAGAAGATGCCTTGAAATGCCATTAAGGATGTGGACAGTGCAAGAATGTAGCAACACACCCTACTATGAGCTAGCCTCCGACAGCTATGATGGATGTTAACAGTGCAAGTTCATAGCCACACTCACCACTAAAGGAAACTTAAAATATCCATGGATGAAATTGACAGTGCTAGAGTATAGACACATACCCAACTACAAAGATATCATAAGGGGTCACAGGCATAAACAAAGACAAACACGAACCTATCAGGTGAATAGTAATCCACAAAGCATATATTAATAGACAAACATGCATCAATAAGACAAACAAGAATAAGCAAGGCCAACACCACCCCCCTTTCTCATTCCCTTGCATTATTTCTTACCTCTTCACCATCCCCATAGAAGCCTCCCACTGAGACAGGTCCAGTCGCTGGTTATAGTTGAATGTATGACCTGAAGAGCTGCTGGCATGCTTACTCTAATCATTATCCCCCCTATCTGACTTGATGTCCATCTCCTGGCTAACCATCCTTTATCCTGAGAAGGAGCAGAGTTGCCCAGGGGGGAGCAGAAGAATGCTCCTTCAATTAATTGGACATGCTCTTGGTGGCTGAGGAAAGACGAAAATAAATCAACATGTAGAAAAGTTATTGTTGACCACCTGACCCACAGTACTACTAAATGAGGTATTGGGTGCTGCCCAAAATAGTTCACTACAGCACTGAGATAGAAGATAACTGGGAATTTTTTTTTTTCTTAGCAGTATCTAAAGTAGAAGGTCCTGGGTGGCAAGAACGAGCTGCTGGCCTTACCAGAACAGCCTGTGTGAATGACCTGGATGTGTCAACTGGGACAATGACAGCCCTTGGAATGGAAAAGAGGTGCTACAGATTGTACTACAGAGAGCTGAGGAGGGCAGGGGTGGAGCAAATGTAAAGCCCAGAAAGTGCCAAGATAGGAACAGGAATAGGAGAGGAAAAACTGCTGTATTGGAATAAGTTTTAGAAATTTACACTACCTTAGCCCTCCACTACCCACAGCCATAAAACCCCACAAACTTAACATAGGTCAAATAAAACCAATTTGATCAACCCAATGCATTCTGTACTCCAAATTTCAAAAGACAATTACATGAGTAATTCAAAATTGCTTGTTCAGACATTTTCCAATATGGAAATAGCACTTCATAGCATAAATTCAGCTGCTCAGTCACTGACTTACACATGACCCCCACCACACAGATATACCAACCTTTTTTGATGCCCAAATCAAAAGGCAAGGCTAGCAGGTATTTAATTTGTATAAACCAGCAGCATATTTCACCAGTCAATGTCAGCTAGTTATTATTTAAATTTAGTAAATGAATTTTTAATTGCTATCATACTAGAACCAAATCCAATGTCCACAGATTTTCCTTTAGGAGCAAACACTATACAAACCAGACTACTACTAGAAAAGCTCCCCCTTATCTCCCTTTCAAATCTGACAAAAATACTAGATTTAGCAATCAATATAGTTCTTATCTTTATTCATTTTTAGTCATATACATAAAAGGGTGAAGAAAATACAATAAACCACATCACCACTGAATGATGGTTAGAAAATAAACTATATTTGGTGGCCATGAAAACATTGAAAATATATTAACCAAAATCATAATTTTTACTTGGTCCAGAACTATGGGGCTGGTTAGATATTCTTCAAAGAATTACTGCACTCCAAGAAAGTAAAGCCAGTTTCCTCCCTGAAATTAGAACCTTCCAGCCAGAAATTTTGAAAACCTTGTCCTTATAATAGGAGACTTGCATGATTATCTAACATTTCTCTCGCCTGCCTACTTAGGTATCTGGTGAAACTCCTGGTACAATAGAAATTGTGAGATTGTACAGGCATTAATGAATGCTGATTTTAAGAGCTGGAACTAAAAAATAGCTCAAGCTTTTACCCTAAAGGCAGAGGAATTATATAAAATTTCCTTTTTACACTGAGAGAAAATTACTAATATTCAGAGATTTGATTGTGGATAAAAATTATCATGAAATAAAGATAGGTAGGTTTTGACATCCCAACTAGTTCTAACATATATGTAGCACATATTAATTGAAAAGAAGTGTGTTCTCAATATTGAAAATGTACAAACTTTTTATAATATTGGGGAACATCTGGGTTATTTTGAAAAGAATTATTTTTTGATAGATCACTGACTTCTAGAAAAACTTAAAGATCCAAAATAGGAGCTATATTGCAACTGATATCTATATTAAATCCACAATAAGGCCCCTATACTATTATGCTATTATTAGTGTCATCTTGTGCAGCTGCTGCTGAAGTTGCTGCCTGTTCTGTAGAGGTAGAGCTTTCTGTAGTGATGCATGCCTGCAAGCAAGAGATATGACAAAAATAGTAAATTTATTGGTACATAATGAAATAATTCAATTTATTTATTAATTAATTAATTTCTTATCAATAAAAAAAATTAATAACCTGAGGACCTTTACTTAATAACTAGCCATAATCAAGTCACTGGTAGTCTAGAAATACTTCAGCTGTACTTACAATATATATATTGTCTGACAGCAGAAACACACATGGACACTCCCACAGGTTAAGGTGTGGCCTGGTTGGACCCAGGCTCACAGTCATTGATAATACCAAAATAATTAATGTCTGCATACCAAGTTTCATGCAAAGTTTCATGTTTCCAGTTTGCAAGGGTTTGAGTTTTTGGTAGAAAGATATTTTCACAGAAATTTTCTCTCCCCAGTGAACAAATATCTGCACTCACACTTTTCCAATTATTACAGATTGTGTTGAGATTAGCAATGTATATTCTGATCTACAGGAGGACCCCAAAATATATCTAGAATTTTTTTATAGTTATTGTCTTTAAAGTTATTGGGGAAGGGTAAGGGGGGGGGGGGGGGGGGGACGAAGAAGGCACCAACAAACAAATGTTACAAAATCTGACCTATGTGGTTGTGTTAGCATACATTTCAGAGACAGTGATTTAAGACTTTTCAGGCTCACATAATTTTTTATGTACCATTTTCAAATTTCATAAAAAAGACTTTATCCACATTTGGCACACATGAGTTCCCTTTGATATTTAAGCCACTCTCCACACACAGAACAAAACTTCTGTCAGACACCAGGCTTCTCATCCTACCTAACACACTAGTGTGTTATCTTTATACTCAGGTCTATTAAATAACTTGTATTAATATAAACTAGGTCTACTTATGTTCATTGTTGACATAAAGATAAATGGATTACTTGCAGGATATTATGATAACCACACTTAGGCACTATATTAGTTTTACCACATTACATCACTCCCCAAACAGCTTTTTTATGTCCTTGTTATCTTAGGGGCATCCAGGAAGGAATAATGTTTCTGTGACCACATGGGATGGATCTTTTGGCTGCGTTGATTTCGGTACTGCACAAATCCTGATGAGTCTCCTTAACATTGGTGGTACTAGAAGATGTTAAGCTAAGTATGACTTTGTTGGTGAGGAGGCTATAGTAATTCCAATCAGCCATGCTTGGTACTGGTGACAAAGTTTTGCATAAGTAATGAGCAAGGGTCAATAATGAGTCCGAGGGTACTACTCAAGCACACATCTTTCAGGGAGCCTTTTATCTTGTCCAGTAGTTGCAAAGGCCAAGTCTGTATTGGTTTTAGTGTACCAACCCCTAGAAATGATACTTGCAGCACCCTTAGGTTGTGGAGCAGCATTAAGTTATTATTTTCTGCCCACTTGATCAAATATTGTCCTTTGGATGTACTGGCTCTGCATCCCCACTGTGCAACCGACCAACGAACCGACTAATTGATCGACCGACCATGACCAACTGATCGAATAACCAACTGACTAAATGTGCGATTAGGAAACCAACTGACAAACCATTTGATCATATTATGAATTGTCCATTTGATCATCCGATTGACCAAATGAATCACCACTTGATCAACCAACTGACCGATCAATGGCTGACCAACAGCCGACCAACCAACCGACCGACCGACCGACCGACCGACCGACCGACCGACCGACCGACCGACCGACCGACCGACCGACCGACCGACCGACTGACCGACCGACCGACCGACCGACCGACTGACCGACCGACCGACCGACCGACCGACCGACCGACCGACCGACCGACCGACCGACCGACCGACCGACCGACCGACCGACCGACCGAACGAACGAACGAACGAATGAACGATTGACCGTTGTTGCTTTGTTTTGTTCAGCAGTTCCATTAAAATTTGAAGACTGCTATTTAACTGCACTGTGATAAATCTACTTCCTACATTTTAGCAACAAAGTAAACTAATGGCTATACATTGAACTCTGGGAGAATTTCACTTAACTTAATAATATTAGACTTCTTCTCTTAACAAGCAAAGAGCAATACTGCTGAGTAGTAATGTTACATCAATGTATCAGCTAATTCAGAATTTGGATGCTTCGATCAAGCCTATAACAAAATACTTTGATGAACAGGTAAATATCTTCAAGGATCATCAACAGCTCCTGCCATCCTTCATTGTGGAACAATTTTATTTTAGTATTACAACATTTCTATTTTAGTATGTGCAACCAGGAGTGGGGGAAATGTAGCTGAATTCATTCTTGCCCTCTGCATGCTATGAGAGAATTATAACCCAGAGGCTATGTCAAAGAACATGCTGGGTGATCCTCCGTGAAATCTATGACAACAAGCTAGAGCAAATACTACATGCAGAGACACACTTGACTCAAAAAAGGTAATGAAGCCAATGACTGTACATTCAAGGATGCTGACTGCCACTACTATAAGAAGAGGCATCATGTGGCAAATGTCTGTTGTTCTTAAGCCTGAGATAAGAAGTGACAGGAAAGCCAATGGCAAACTCCCCAAGTCAGAGAGGAAGATGTGAAGATGGATGAAACTGATATGTATTGGCTGTATACAATTTATTTTTTTAAATTTCTGTCCCAAATACAGTCACTGTCATGGCAATCCAAGTGGAACTCCCAATTAAGTTGGACACATTGCAGCAGCAACCATCATAAGTAAATTGATGAATCCATGACTGTGAAAAGGGAATTGACAACCACTGCAGCGGTCCAAAATCTGACTTCAGACATAATTTGAAAGCCCACAGGATGCTTGGATCTATCAGCATCCTTGTTGACTACAATGGACAAACTGAAGACTTTCCAGTTTTGGTTGATAGTGGTGCTTGTCCAAGTCTACAAGGCAACACTGGATGTTAAAACTATGGTTTAACTTGGGGACAATGGTTTCACATGATCCAAGTTGTTACTCCACAACTGTAACATCTGCTACAAATATATTCCATCAAGTTCGATTCCCAACTTCGACTGGTGAAAAAGGAATTTATAGAATTTATGTCGATGCTGAAGCTAAACCACATTTTTGGAATGCCAAATACCCTATGCATTTGGGACTAGACTCAACTAAGCTGGACTTCATTTCTCAACCAGAAATCTTGCAGCCAGTTGAATTCCTGGCTGACAACAAAGTCTATGTTCAGGAATCCATCATTATTTCTGTCTGGAAATCAGTTTTTCAGGTGTGCAAACAAGGTGGTATAACGTACCGAGTACATTTGGATGAGGTAGGTTCAATGTTACATTGATCAAATTGAGCCAGGTCAGAATAATGCCAGAAATTGAAGACACCTTATCTTTAGATTTGGCTGGTATACCTCTGCCTACCTCACCCCAAGACAACCTACCACAGATCTATGTTCCTGATCCACCTGTTTGACAATTGAGCTGGTTCCAGCATTCTACTATTCTTTTTATTGATTCACTGTTCAGTTTAAACCAGAAGTAAGGAAACGTGATGACAAGACTATATTAAGATCTCATCAGAGTATTTATAGTTAATGATATCATTTGTATTTTTTGGTTGTTTAGTATGTGGGGAAATATTAGTTTTATGTGTATTAATTATTACTTTTGAGTTTCCTGTGATTAAGAATATTCATGGGCTTGTACTTTGTATATAACTTGTTGCTTTTGTTCTGTGAAACTGTTTCATAGTAACTTGAAAACTGTTATTTAACTGTGTGTGTGATACATTTACAAATCAATTTACTATACTTATTTACTCATGCAGGTATATATATATATTAAATATTTCTTAATAATTAACTCTTTCTTTAATATTCTACATTATTATTTTTTTAATACTGAAATAAGAAAAGACCAAATAAAATTAAACATACTAAAATAGTCTTTATTAATTTTAAACAAATCTGTAAATAAAAACTATGTGCATTTAATAAGGGTAAAGATATGGTGTGGGTGGAATTGAAGTGATGAAGATTTTACAATTTCAAAGAGTAAGTTTGTTATGCAGATCTCCATCCTTGCTAATATGGTAGGCAGATTCATGGATAGTTAATGACACCTTAGTGAATGGATGAGCTGCATTTCTATTTCTCAATTATAAGTAAAATCTTTTTTCTGGGATAGAAACCACCACAAACCTTACCATAGAGTGTGAGCAGTACTATTGCATAACAAATTCCAAATAAATAGAGAAAAATTTTTTTTTTTTAAAGACAAACAATCATATTGATGAGGCAAATAGAATTAAATCAAGCAAGATCACCAAAATTGATATACTGTCACCAATACAAATCAGACACATCAATTATTTATATATTTTTTGCAGTATGGTATATAGCTACAATTGATATATTTCATTTAGAATAAGCAAAGTTAATCTAACCTGTAGTTGCTGACACATTTCTTCACAGGCCAGCATAAAATAGTAATTCACTTATGCTTTGTAATAGTATAAAATACTGCAATTACTCACGTTGGAGAAGACAAGGGCCTTCGCTGTTGGCTCTCTCCTCCGTACCTTCAACAATGTGCACACAATAGAAGGAATCTTGGAGGTACAATCTGTATCTAGAACTTCATGTCCTTTTCCTCCTGGTTCCACTTCTCTTCAGCAATATAATTTTTATTGGATCCATGTATAGCATCTTTAACTTCAGAGACATGACATCTGTCATGACAGTATGGACAGGAAATCACAATAATGCGGTGCTTGCTTTGACGCAATGATTGGTTTTGGTAACTGTGTCAGTACACTTAGTGCAGAAAGAATGTCCGCATGGAAACTTTGCAAACTGCAAGTGATAAAGCAAGACATATGGTTGGGATATAAATTAGTCAGTATTTACTTCATCCAAAGAACCCATTATATCTGCAATAGTCACTAAAATCATGTTGTATTGGGAAATGAAGATAGAATATTGCCAAAAAATCAGTAACATGGTGCATTAGTTTAAATTACTGTAAATCGATAGTATCTACTACAATGTTAGATAGAAAATTTTTATCACATTGCATCCATATTATTCATACAGTAATAAGGCTAGAAACATGTATTTGAAGTCATATTATCAGTCACTATGTCAAGGACAACCTTACCAAGGGTTGATGTCACATTTGGGAAACAAAAGTAGGCACTTTTCATATGCATTCCATGTCATACGGGGGACACATATGTTGCAGCTGCAATAAGGATATGATAGAATCAAAAAAGTCCATTTGATACTGGTACTGGTCAATAAAGAAGTGGGTATATACATAAGTATGTGATTTTTACGTGTTTTTATGATAAATAACCTCTGTCTCCATCAGATGACATTGAATACTATCTTTTGTCCATGTGGCAAAATTTGCTGGATCACAGAGACCATTTAGGGATTTATAGACCTTCTCATGGGCAGACTTGAGAGAAGCAAAAGTCATCATAAAAACAGAAGGATAGAACATGACAATCTATGACAGATGTGAAGATATTTAAAGAGATATCATGGATAGAATTGGAGAGGCAATACTAGGTAAGAACATAATAGAGAAAAAGAAAATGCAAAGTGAACTTAATGGCAGAAGCAGACATGTACATAGAGAAAGAGATATGAACATAAGTAATAGACCACAATGGAGGCATAATAAACATATGAAGAGATGAAGTATAGAAAGTGACAGATTTAGAGATGTCCATGAAGAGAGAGAGAGAGAAAGGAGAGAAGTTTTACTAATATAACAGAGGCCAAGATATTTATATGAAAAAGAGGATGGGTGGTGGAAGGATGCCAGGACTCCCCAGGGGAACTGAAGAAGTCAGCATGACCAAGGATGGTGAGAGAATTGGAAAGAGTGATAAAACAACAGTGACATGCCAGTTAAAAGAAAAGTGGTGGTCATAAGAGTAATGAAGCAAAAATGGATAAAAATTGTGGAAGCAGAAGGAAATACCTCTATCTCCTTCATGTTGTACTCAAAATATTGTAGAAAATCATCCAAGCATGAAAACCTGTAAAAAGAAAGCAACAAAAGGAAACTTATTGTGTAAATTTTAGTAGAATCATGTCTCACTCAAACTCACTCTGAAGGAGGATTTGACAACAAAGGGAATTCTCTTTAGATTTCACTACCCTTCTTGCTAGGGCAATCCATGTGAAAATTATGCTATTGGATGCTACATATCATATATGGTAGAGAGTGGTACATTCAAAAAAAAAGTCATGACTTAAAGAGTACAGAGAGTGTTAAGCATCTGACACTACAATATTCCTTCTTTACTGACATCTTTTGGCATATGCATTGTGACAAGTTCTGGGACAAACTGCCTCATCATCAATATCTCTTTTATTCACTGGTGAATCCTGCAATCCCTTATCATTCCCAATAGCGATGATCCCCTTGTCTAAAGGGAAATCTCCTAAATGCTGTCAAGGCTTTAGTTCAGCACTGGTGTCCTCCCTCTCAACTTTTCCCTTCAATGCAAGACTGCACTGCACCTACAAAATAATAGATTTAAGACTAACACAGAAAATCATTGGTATTGTAAATAAAAGGGTAAAATATCAACAAAAAAATTTAGGGAACTAAAAGGATGGAATGGGATTAGAGTAGAAAACAGAAGGTTGAGCCTACCTCCATGTTTGCTAGTTGAACTGCATCCCGATTAACTTCCATAGCCGAGATAACTGATCTCACATCTTCATCTTCTCTCTTGCTATATTCCTGATGAAGCTTAGCAGCCTGCTCACACACATTGTCATATCTTAATTATATCTATACCTAATTTGATTCCAACTCACCTCCTTCATCAGAATATTGTATGTCAAGGTGGGTGTCACACTGTTGTTATCCTTTAGTATCTGAGATTCAGAATTACATGAACCTTCTTCATGAACTGCAGTTTCCACCATAACATCCTCATTGCCAACATAGGATATCATTCTCTTTCTAACATATGCTCAGCCACTTCTGGTACAGTATTCATTGTTCCACCATCTGTGAATGCATGTGGCAGGATTTCCATCTCGGTCATGCCACCATGTAAGCCAACTTTATGTGCACCATCAATGCATACATCCTATACTCCAAAAACTTCATAAATTTATGCATATTCCTCTGAATCTACCCACATATCACTCACCTTGGGATCTGCCCCATCATAACATTCTACAGGCTTCTCTACCTGCACCCCATCAGGCAGAGGAGCAGCTAGGTTCTCCAGCATGTGGATGCGCAGCAGCATATCACAATCTATGTCTACGAGCTTCTTGTGCTCTTACCAACAGTGTATGGCTTCTCGATAGTGACCTATAGCAGGATTAGCTGTGGCAGAAAGTATTATCACATTGGTTAAAGATAACCAAGTAGGGGAACATGAGGTTATCAAAAAGTCTTACCTTACACATTCTTGCAATGAGTGGAGCCCGACTAGACAATTTAGGTTTCGAACTACATTTCTTAAGAATTCCTTGGCCGACAATTTAGCTTAATGAATCAGCTTGTTTTGTAGGAATTCAAGAGTTACTGTCCTGCATGTAAATGCATTTAATAACCTGAGTTCATCAATGAATAGGGTTATGTCATCAGAATGAAAATGAGGGAGTGAAACACAAGACCAGGAGCAGGTGAAGTGTAGGCAAAGAGAAATTAAGGTTAGTGAAATATATGGCAGGGAGAGGGAAATAGAAAATTATTAAAGGAGAGGGCATTTACAGAAAGAAGACAGTGAAGGAAAAGAAAGCGGGGAAGGTTAGGTGGAACAGAGGCAGGGTGAAAGAGTAAAGGAAGATGGGAGCAAAGAAATAGGAGGAAGAAAGAATAGACAAGGAGAAGAACAGAAGTGGAGAAAAGCAAACAAAAGCGCAAAGAAAGGAAGAGAAAAGGTGTTCATTGAGAAGAAGATAGAGGACAATAGGAGGGAAAATAGAGTAAAAAATTTTCATAAATAAGAAAAACGGATGAAAAAACTTACTTTTTTGTCAGATCTTCTAACAAATAACCAGATTTGACAACACCATGAGTGCTGCACGTTTATCTTAAGGATTGTATTGGGCTCAGGAATTACATCAGAAGAAGGGCAATGAAACTACATTTGTCGGATAATAACATTCAGAATGCAGCTACAGTCTCATGCATATACCTCGCTCATGTCATTATAGGTCATACTGGAGAGAGATTTATCTGCAGGCCAAGTAAATGCAGATAAACTGGCCACACAAGCCTCACTCTGCTTGCCATAGAAATATTCCTCCACACTACTGAAATGCACCCAGTGGACACTCTCTGTCTGATCTGGAATCTGAAGTTTCATGACATAGATAATACATATGATTCATACACTGCATATAAACTAAATAAATTTCTCCATCTTGTAAACTCTGATGTTTTCCCACCCCTTACTAACAAATCAGGACCACACATATTACCTAAATAGTGGACACACAACTTATAATTAAGCCAACATTTTAATATTGAAGAAAATCAGTATGGATCTACCTCATTCTCCTAATCTTTTAAAAGAAAGATGGAAGAAAAAAATTACGTAACAGCATGTAAAAAATGGGGGTCTTTTAAATTAACAATAAAAAACCAAAAAAAAATAGAACAAATAGGAACAAATAGGAACAGTACTGTATACCAAATGCAATTATTGTCTCTATTGACCAACTATAAAGGTGCTACAATAGTGCCAAGGGCTACACATATGGATAAAGAAACCATGTGCTGTATGTTATAGTAAAAATTAGACATTCATTTACAGTGGCTGTAGCTACAGTTTAGTCCCCAAGGTACATACAAATTTTTGTTTGACAGTAAAAACTAATTTGATTTATTTCATTTCAAAGAATTCAATCAAATACCATATAAGTTGTCCATATTATTCTTAAGTATTACTTCATGCCACCAAAAGCACTAAGCACACTGAATATATTTGTACAAGAAGTTGGCGGATGACCGAAATACTGCCACAAAGCAGGGTTTTTTTATAGTGATGTCACAAATACTTCAAAATTTAATATTTTGTTCTCTCTCCTTCACATTCATTACTTTCACTATTTGTCTCCAAAATTAATTACACCACAAAATCCTTGTTTGATCTGCCACATTTGCCTTGGACTTTCTCCACATGAGACATGACAAGACGTCAACTGCAGGGCCCTCATGTCTTTGAAGGAATGGTTTCCAGAGAAGATGCTCAACCTACCGATAGGTATTATATGGTTCCACTCCCAAGAATACTATCAGCTCATATAGATCTATAAATGTTACGAATAAACAATACATTTTTATCACATAAGTAGAATTTATACATTAAAGTAAATCTTCTGAAAACAAATTTATCTAGATTGAATAATGCTATAATTATTAAAAAAAATGATGAGGCAAATGTTATACATTGAACAACTCATAATATATACATATTGAGCAACATGAATGTATCATATATCACACCATCAACATGAATGATGTCAGTAAATTAGTTATTACTAGCAGAAAACCCATCCTATGGGCAATTTTCTAGTCAGCCTTCAGACTTCTGTAGTTCAAAACTGTTCAGTTTTTTAAATGTTTCATATAGTAATTTGAGGTAATATTCTGTGTATGTCAAAAACATTTTTCTCAATTTTATGTGTACATCTTTAGCTTTTGTTTTGTTATTCTCCAGGGCTTTCCCTTGGTGTTATCAAAGAACATCCAACACCACCCAATCTGAATTCAAATTTGTCAGGATGTGCATATAGGTGCCTTAATTTATCTCTATATATATCATGAAGATCCCTCCAGTTGTTTTGAAAATATTTAAATTCATACAGACAGACAGACAAGGATATAGACAAACTAAAAGATTGACAGATGGATAGACAGAGAGACAAGTACAGACAGACAAACAGAGAGATTAACAAACAGACAGAAAGAATGAGAGACAGTCAGACAGAGAGATAGATAGACAGAAAAAATGAGAGACAGACAGATGGAGAGATAGACAGACAGACAGACAGACAGACAGACAGACAGACAGACAGACAGACAGACAGACAGACAGACAGACAGACAGACAGACAGACAGACAGACAGACAGACAGACAGACAGACAGACAGACAGACAGACAGACAGACAGACAGACAGACAGACAGACAGACAGACAGACAGACAGACAGACAGACAGGAAACACAGGGACAGAGAAACTAATTGTTATACATAATAAGATTATTTCTTTTCCATTTAATGGATTTTTGTCACGTCTAATAAATCAAAATGTATGGCATACCATCATAAAAGCTAATACATACTATACAGAAACTAAAGGAGTGGAACAAAAAGGTAAGAAAATGGTGGAGGAAAAATGTATTGGTGGATAGTAGGGAGATAAGGGTGAATGAGTATCCCCTGCCAATTGTGGTATGCATTACCTTTGAGGTCTCTCTGAATAGGAGTTCCTGTCACACACCATCTGTGGATAACCATCACCTCCTTCACCATCTCAGCAGCCCTTACTGTTGTTTTCTCCACCATTTGAGCTTCATCTAGCACAATTTGAAAAATAATAACAATATGTTGGATTAAACGAACCACACCATTCTCCTTTCCATGTCGTACCCTCCACCAGTGTACAGCAGGAAGAGGACTGGGAAAACTTTTTAATCGCTTGGAATGACAGAGGGTTTTGTGTGACTCTTGATCAGTCACATGGTATAGTTCAGAGAGAAATACCTCTAGCTGACTAGCACTACATCAGAGTTTGTCAGATGAAGTGGAGGAACATACCTTATAGCCACACCGTGATACATCTGTGTGGAGTGGTCATATAGCTTAGTGGCCATATTATGGCCACTAAGCTATATGACTTTAAGGTCACCATCAGATGTGTGAAAATTTATTTCATCTTTCCATTGCTCACATATTGACTTGGGGCAGACGACCAGTGTGGAGCCACAAGGGATTGGCTACAATGTGGATTGTTATAGTTCACATTAAATAAATGGAAGGGCATTTGTAGATGAAAGTGTGATGGGGGGGGGAATACTTCACCTTCTTTAATAAATACTTTTTGCAGATATAAGCATTTTTTCTTCTTCTGAATCATAGCAACAGATGATGTGTGCCATACGAGGCACCTCTTGCACTGCATACAACTCTCAATGGGTGGATTCACCATTGACCCACACCAGCAGTTTACTTCTTCAGTCAGTCTTTTGTCAATTGTCTTGTTGGATGCATCTATTTTTATTGTGGAAACACAACTATTTTCACCCCAATTGTAAGAAGTGATATAAGAGAGAGAAATCAAGGCTAGGTGTAGATCCACACCATTCCATCTGTGAGCAAAAATAAGTGCCAAGACCTCCACTGTCTTCCCTAATCCCATTTCATCTGCAAGTATCCCTCCTTTGGGCATCTGTGTTGCTGGGTAGAACACTGATGAAAACCTAAATCACACATAAAAATAGTAACGTCAAAATATTAGGACAGATGTATACTATAGTTTTTATTACCAAACATAAGTGTTGATCCCCCATCCTTCCCCCACTTTCTTCCATCTTCACTCAATATAGAATGTTGGTATCAACTATACCCATCTTGGCAAAAATTCTGAATAATGTGACCAACTCTTATCCTCAAAATACTCTCCTACTAGTATTAGTGGGACACATAAGGGGTGTAATGAAAGTTTGAAACTGGAAAACACTTTATTTGCTTTTAAGCCATATTGGGACCTTTGTGTATACATAGTACTTTTTTGATTTGTGTAGCCATGTCAAACATGTAGCCAATAGGCCACATACAGGCCTTGACACACTCTTAATGGCCATGATTAGGTTATGTCTGATTCTATTTGAAGTTTCATCACCCCGTTTTGGCTGCAGCTTTGATTAAATAACAAGGATTGAAAAAAAGAGAAATAAATGAAGAAATAATAATAATAAAAAAGTAATAGCTCACTCACTTTTAAAGCAACCAGGTACGACAACTTAGGAATTGTGTCCTTCAGGCCTCTGTGATGGCTAAAATATTACTGAATATACTCATCCACTATCTTCCGTTGATACAGTCTAGAATGTACATATATGCAAACAACTTGGCTATCCTGCTTACAAGCCATCCTTAGGAGGAGGGAGGAGGAGTTAGGGGGAAAGCAGAAGATTGCTTATGTGATGACAGGAAAATTCTGTGATATTTCTTGAAATATTGGTGCTTTAAGTTTAACTAGTATAAAATATAATAGTCCAGGTGCCACCTTAACAGCATGGAATCATTTTGAGAGATGAACATCAAGGTAGGAGTTTTCAGCTCTTAATTACTGCTCCTCTGTTAGGTGTTGTAGCCAACATGATAAGAAGCTAGATATTACCATTAACATTACTTTGAAGTCCATCTCTTGTTCTCTACCAGAAATGCCTCTTTACAAATTCTCATGGACCAACTTAACAAAATTAAGGGTCCTTGAGCAAAGCAGTGCACAGGGTTACCAATCAACATAACTAACAGTTGGAATTTTTAAAATGTTTACATATTTTTTAAATCCTTGATGGCTGTTTGGAAGGGGGGGTGAATAAAATTGATAATTATAATCCAAAAAATATATATAAAATAGACTAAAAAAGTAAATATTAGGTAAAACTTTCATACTGCCTCAAAATGCAAGAATATAATATTTGCCTATTGTGAGCCTTTATATATTTTTGGTAGCTGGAATGATATTGCCTTTTAGACTGCTCAGATACACTGAAGTTTACTTGTCGGTATTTTTCAGCAGCTAGCTAAGCCCAGTAACTTATATTTTCCAACTGACTTCCTCAAGAATAAGAAAGGAAAGAAAACCAACATAAAGAAGAGCAGGCTCCAAACCTGAAGGGAAAGCACCAATTAATTGGTCCCGTGCTATAGTATAGTGAACTGAAGCCTTCCCCATTTTTTTCTGCTGCCCGAGATTTGATTTCTTTAGGACAAAAAAATTTCTTTCGAGATCAAAAACTGTTAATTCAGACATTTGCATGCAAGATAACTTCTACTATGATAACTTCTACTAACTGACTGGCAACTTTCTCCATAGGATATGAAGCTCATCCTTCCTCTCGTCAATGCATGTTCCACTTTTTCAGTCACACTCTCATGCTGTAGCATCCAAATGACTGCATCTTCCTGGTAGCTTCTGAGGATTGCTTTCAAACCTGGGATGATGAGATAACTCAATCTCTTATTCTCTCCCTCCACTCTGCATTGATCTTCTTCCAGTAGCTTCCTTCGAACATCAAAATAAAACTGCTACACTTGTTCCAGTATAGAGAGTTGACTATTGTCACGACACTTACTCCAATCACTATGTGGAACAGCAGGGAGATGTAAAATTTAAAAAGAGAGAAGAAGAAATTTGCTACTGCTATGTTTCTAGCACATGCAGAATTCTCAAACCGGAACAAAGAATAAAATCTGAAGGAACAAAACCATGGCTGAATACAAGTTAACAATTAGCACAACACTGGTGGTTCCTGCATTCATGGGTTGTGTACTTAACTTGCTCTGCTCTATTCACGATGAGCAGTTATATCATTAGTTGTAATGCACACATAAAATGGAAAGCTAGAATGATACAACTAACCTTTGTCAGTGTTCAGCCCAATACATCTGGGTAAAAGATTTTACCAGAAGAGAGTAATGTGATCGATTTTCATGAGCCACCCCAGGTTCAAAAGGGTAACCAAAATGATATAATTTCTTTATTCCCCAAACTTCAAGTAGCAATGACTGCTGTAATTTGGCATTCTCATCAGCTTGTGGCAATATCAATTTCACATGAGAAGAAATTTTTTCCACATATCTCCAAGGAGATAAAATGGGATGGTGGTAAAGTGTGGATCCATTTTCACTTCCACATAGCTCACTGTTCCCCTTACCTCTGACTTAAGCAACTATCTGCTCTTATTTCTCCTCTGTGTGAATCACCCTCCAATTCTAGTGACCGTTGGTAGCACTTCCCACTTTCGAACAAAGTGGCAGAGTGGAGCTGTCCATGTACACATGTAGAAATGTCTCCAACATGTACATTCTCACCCAAATCACACCAACTGGTCAATATTGGGATTTCATACCCGCAGTTGCTTCTTTTTTCACATCCATGTTTATTCCAAGGTTTAGAGACCATTTTGCAGAAACTGAATCCCTTGGTCGCTTCTTGGATGAGGCCATTGTTAGTGTGAAGTAATCAATTCTTTTCCTTCTAGGTACACCATGTAACAAAACTCTTCTGCAATAAATAAACTAAAATGAAACCTCGCAAAATGCCTCTTCACCCAAAGAGGTGTAGGTCAAGGGTAGGCTAGCGAAACATGTACTAAAGTATGCAGAAATCTCAATACTTGCTCATAAGTGGAGCCTATTGAACGGAAGATAAAAGGTTGACTTAAGTTTCTCTTCGCTAGGAATATAATCCCTAGTGCAGTAATTAGGGGACTTTTGGGATATATTGAATCACCAATAAATTTTCAAAATAGAACTCCTGGACATCACTATCAAAAACTCAACCTTAAAGAATAGTGCCTCACAACTCTGCGCCCACTTCTCACTGGAATCAATCTACCAAACTCATCAAGTCAAATGAACAAAATTCTTGCAAGTGTGTGTGTGGTTTTTATATCTGGAAAGCTATTTGTAGGTGCAGTGATATCATATAAATATATTTGTATGTGTGTGGTGTGTGTGTCCCTCGACCCTATTCTGTAGGAACAGTGCTGTTATGCAAGTGTGTGTGTGTGTGGTGTCTGTCCTTGGAGACCTATTCTATAGGTGCAGTGATATTATGCTAGTGTGCATGTGTGTGTGTGCATGTGTGTGTGCATGTGTGTGGATGTATGATGTCTCTTCCTGTCCTTGGAGTGCTATTTTGTAGGTGAAGGTATGTCATGCAAGTGTGAGGCAAGGGTTGTGGGGGAGAGGGTTAGAGTATGACCTATTGCTATCTGAGTTTTAGCTTTCAAATACAAGTCGCAATGGTGATCTAATGCACCTGAATGTCATGGAGACACCCATCGGATCTCTACTATTGATTCATTTATCACAAGTGTAATCACATTGGATCATCCTAGAACCATGCATCCTCAATCTGATTAGTTTCAGAGGAATAATTAGTCGTATCCATGCATCATCCACACAAATGGAGGTAGCAGAATATAGAGAGGACGAAGAGGAGGAAAAGGATATAGAAATTGGGAGGGGGGAATGATAAACAACTTTTGATGTCCCTGGAAAGACCATACTTATTGGAGAGCAAAGCCCAAGATCAGGAAACAAAGTGTTTAGGAATTATGGCCACTGCCACCTGTACATGAAGAGGGAGAGGTAGAGGAAGTGGAGAAAGGAGGATGAAGGCTGCTCACAACAGGGCTGGTTTACTCAAGCCATTCTCTGTGCAATCTTGCAATGCAGAATTAGGTCAAGCTTCAAAAGGAGCTGGGAATGAGCCTTCGGCTGCTGACACGGGAGAGTACGCATTGCTGAATTACCAGCAAGTGATAGTGGTTATGAACTTAGTTCCAGCTACAGTGTCCATGGTAAGTGGATGACTGCAGTGCTTATGTTATTGTAAACCTAATCTTGACTCAAGCAATAGCTGTTAATGTAAGTAAGTCTTTTCAGGGTTGTCCCGTGTCATCAGTGCCCATCCACTGCTAGCCACAGATGGTGGGTTACTGGGGCATCTGTGGACACCTTGGTATGATACACGAATGTCCCACATAAATTTACCATACACAGATGCTCTGACAAAAGGATCTGGGGTGACCAGGCACCTGTAGATATCCAGGAATGATGCATGGATGTCCCCTTTAACCCTGCTTTTGGGGGTGATTGGGAATTCTGTAGACATCCCAGGATGATCACCAGATGTCCTCAGTGCCATCTGCAGATAACATGGGACCAGTGGCAATGACACCAATTATGCATGTTTTTTTTCAATCCTTCTTGTCCACTATGACTTCCATTACTCTCTATATATAGTGAATATCAATTGTGGTCATGGATAGGAGTGGCATATTCACCTTTTAAGTTGTAGTATGAAGGTATGTTATACATTTATACATCCAACATTCACATTGTGTAGGTTGAATCCCCAGGAAAAAAATGTGGTTACAGATGACTTCTGACCTGAAAAAAGACCTGGATATGATTTCAGAGTTGATTATTGAAGTGAAGCAAAGAAACTGGATGAGGTGGGATGTGAAAATATATTAATAAGCACAAATTTATGAGAAGATATACTCATTCACACGCATACATACATATACACACATACCACGATACATTTTTCATGGGAAGCATATTTAATTTAGATTGTGAGACTGATTCTTAGGTGACACCTGAAGATTTGTGTTACTTTGAGTTCTGGACTCCTTTGGATGCCAAGATTGATATCATCAGTGTACGTCGGGCCACGATCCAGGAGATTGTGAAGAAACACGTCACCAAAGATCAGGTAGGAGGAAGGCAGTGAGTTGGTGTGACCTCACATCCCTTTGAATGATAACCCTCTATTTTCTATCCTTTATTACATACACCCTACATTCACGCTCTTCTCACACAAGGTGGGTGTGGTCCTGATTGATGTTTGGACATTCCAGGAGTCTTCCGTTGAGGACCTTTGTGTACTTTTTGCCCTTTCATGTCTCCAAACAATGAAGGGTGTGGTTTTGTGTTATCACAAGACAAAGAATTAGTTCTCATGTGACCTTGAAAAGATCAAGAAATTGCTCAGTCAAAGATTGTTAAGTATTTGACTCGAGTTGTAGCCAATATTGCTTGACACTTTAGGAATATTCTAGGGTATCCCAGTCTGATTCCAGAATATCTCAACCAATTCTCAAGACACCCCAGTGTCTTGTAGTATACCTCATCCTTATCATATGATATTCCATCATTACTTTAGGGCACCTTTGGCTTATATCAGGATATCCCAGCCATATCATTGAAAATCCCACCTTATCTCATTCATTTGGAAGCCACACATATTTGACTTTAATCTCTCCTTCAATCTTTACAACCAGTACTTCACATCAAGTTTATTCACCAGTATCAGCTATATATTAAATGGGAATGTGTGTTCTCTTATAAATTGCATCTCTTCTATGTGGCAAAAAGATATGATATTTCCTTCCATTTGTTGTCATAGTAACATCGAATGACTTTTGAAGGATTCTTAGTCTAGACTTATGTAGCAACAGTCCTCCTTTTTTCCTCTCTATCAATCACCTCTGGAGTTTGTACAGTGCTAGTAACTTCCTTTGGTTATCTCCTTCAAACTAAAGCCACCTGGTTCCCTTCAATTCCAGCAAGGGGGGGGGAGGGAGGTGGAAGGGTAAAAATGGGGATGCTTGTTTAAAAAGGCTTTACAAGGTATTTCATCATATGAGATGCTTGTATCTCTTACGCATCTGCTGCCCTTAATGATCAAGTTAAACACTTCACATGTTTCTAAAATATTCCAGTTCGAAGTGTGGAAGTTGGGAGAGGAGGTTGGGAGAAGAGGTTGGCTAGAGGGAGTGGCCCTACGAGATCCACATTCACATGG
Source organism: Lycopodina hypogea (assembly GCA_963969325.1). Classification (NCBI taxonomy): domain Eukaryota; kingdom Metazoa; phylum Porifera; class Demospongiae; order Poecilosclerida; family Cladorhizidae; genus Lycopodina; species Lycopodina hypogea. Next base: position 16,358,468 of record OZ017782.1, on the reverse strand, counting down.
TCAAAAAGGAGTAGGGGCTCATTGTACTTGGATTGTGGGACACAATGGTGGAGATTGACTTTGGTTCATTGGCATGCGATACATGACTTGGCCAATTTTCCTACCTATCAACCAAGGCCATGCCAAACATACTTGTGGGCTACCAGTTTGTGGGTTGCCCATGCACCCGGGTGGCTGAGGCCATAAAGATAGTCGAAAATATGGTGGCAGAAGGAGACAGGTATGAGGGGACATGGTTGACCAAAAGACACATCACATAATAGAGTTGTGTTATTGGGTCCAAAAGTAATGTCTTTAAGTTGAAGTCCTGTAATTGCTGTCTGAAAGTAAGCCATATCGACCGGATCTGCGAGTTCAGCAGCCACAATGAAAGAGTAATCAATGCCCCCACTGATGGCCAAAATGGCAGCCCGGGAAAGAGCATCTGCAACAACATTATCCTATCCTGCAAAATGCCTGATTTCCATGGTGTATTCAGAGATCGCTGAGAGCTGGCTCTGTTGCAGTGCAGAGCAGTCATCTGAGACCTTATTGTTGGTGAATGTGAGTAGCTTGTGGCCAGTTAGAAGTATAAATTGATATCCCTCCGGGAAATACCGAGAGGGCCCAATAGAAGCATAGGCAGCCAGTAATTCTCTGTTGAATGCTCTATAACTGGTCTGGGCTGGCTGGAGCTTGCAGCTAAAAAAGACCAGTGGTCACCAGAGGCCATCTGTGAATTGCTCAAGGATGCCTGCAATGGCCAAATCTGAAGCATCAATGGTTACAGCCATTGAGACATCCTGACGGGGATGAACCAAAAGAAGTAGCAAGGGCCAGGGCAGTCTTTGCATCATGGAATGCTTTATCCATGGGGGTTGAGCATTTCACCTGAATGGTCCTGGTGGGACGGCCAACTAAAGTGCTGTAGAAATGATGAAGCAGGTGTGCAACGGCAGGTACAACCTGTGATAAAAGTTAATCAATCCTGAGAAGGTCTGGAATTCTTTGATTACAGTCAGGCGGGGAAAATCTTGGATGGCTGTCACTCAAGTTAGCATGAGTCGTATGCCTTCGGCATCGACCACATGGCCAAGAAAAATCATCTCAGTCACACCAAAAACACACTTGCCTGGGTGAATTATGAGGCCATGTAATTCAAGACGAGCAAAAAAAACGGCAGTGAGGCCCCGAAAATGCAGAGCGGGAGAGGAACTGGCCACAAGGATGTCAGTCACCCAGGCAAATGAATACACACTTGAGACTCCACAAGACCGAGTCCATCAGCCACTGAAATGCCTGAGCCGCATTGGCAAGGCCAAATGGAGTGCTGAAAAAATCAAAAAGGCTGAGGAGAGTTATCACCATTGTCTTGGAAATGTCCATAGCATGTACCATAATTTGATGATAGCCCTTTAGTAAGTTGATCTTTTAGAAAATTGTTTTGCCTGAAAGTTGACTAGCAAAGTTTTGGATGTGGGGCACCAGGTAACAGTCAGCCTTGATGCGGCCATTTAGGTGTCTAAAATCTCCACATGGGCGCCAACCACCACCACCAGGCATGGGTGCAATATGGAATGGGAATGCTCATTGATTGGAGGGGCACCAGATAATCCCAAGGCCCTCCATCTCTTTGAATGCAACCTTGACAACAGCGAGTTAGTTGGGGGACAACGCCGAGCTGATGAGTGGATAGGAGGAGACTGACCAGTGTCAATACAAAGCTCAACCCCGTGGGGATCCTGTCCTTGTGAAAAGTTAACTCAATGAGTTTAGTGGCATACGCACTGTTTCCTGATGAGGTTTGGTCACGACCAAAGGTAGTGGTAGACACACAATGCTGGGTGCAGTAATGGTGGTGGAATACATAGTAAAGTAAACAAAGCACTGTCCTCTGAGGTTGACTAAGAGTTTGCAGTCATGCAAAAGGTCTGCAATAAGTGACAATGAAAGACCTTCGGAAGCATTTGTTGCCTTACTTAAGTGAAAGGCGACGTGTGCCATAAGTTTTAATTACCATCCCATTGGCTGCCACCAGTGGGGTAGACTGGGTAGAGAAAATAGCTGCACAATGATTAGCAGGAGCAGCCGGGATGAGAAAGAGATCTTCACATGTGTCAATGAAAAAAGAGTGTCCCAAAGCTCTATCCTGGATATGAAGAAGCCTTTTGTTTGTGATGCCAGCCACCACAGTTACTGGTAACTGGCATTGACATTTCCTGCTGGCAGAGTTTTCACTAGGGGAACATGGGCCATCGGGCAGTTGTTCTAGGTGCATATCCTTCCATCAGTTCAATACCGTTCCATCAGTTCTATGTCCATGCATTCTTTGTGACCGATTGTTCCAAAGTTACTATGTCATCCTGTTTTTGAAACTATTCATAATTTGGAACATTAAGGAGTTAAACCTATGCAAAAGCTCATTACACAGTTACACAGTGCTTTGTGCGGCATAGCATTAAGAATGATATAACTACTTGGCTAAGATCCTGCACTGCCTGTCAGCTGGCCAAAGTTCACCATCACACTATTGCTCCACTTTACAAATTCACACTGCCAAAGAGCCGCTTGGACTCTATCCACATCGATATCGTGGGTCTTCTTCCTCATTCATTTGGTCACAACTACATTTTCACTATTATCAATAGGTTCATTTGCTGGCCTGAAGCCATTCCAATGGTCAACATCTCTGCAGAATCTTGCTCCAAGGCACTTCTCTCTGGCTGGCTCTCACACATTAGTCTTGCAAAAGACATAATATCCGACAGAAGGCAACAGTTTGTACCTTACCTCTGGTCACAACTTTTGGACATGATTGGTGCCAAAGCAGCTCACACCACTGCATACCATCCTCACATTAATGGTCTACTTGAAAAGTTCCATCGACAACTGAAGGCCTCCATTGACAACTGAAAGCCTCCCTCGAAGCCAAGCTGAATACTTCCAACTGATTCAACGAGTTGACATTAGTCCTGCCTGGAATAAGAACTGCTCTCAAGGAAGACATTGGCTGTTCAACAGCAGAGATGGTGTATGGTCAGACACTCTGGCTTCCTGGAGAATATTTTGTCACCTCTCCAGATGCTCCACAACCACATGCCTTTCTCTCACGTCTCAAGATTGACATGGCCAGATTGAGTCCTACTCCAACAAAAAAATCACATCTCAAATAGAGCCTTCTGCATTCCTCACAATTTTATAGAGTGCACATGTCTTCATGTGCCTAGACTGTCACAAGTTCCCTCTAAACTGCCCATAGAGTGGTCCATATAGAGTCCAAGCTCAATGGCAAATATTTTACTCTAAATTTTATCACACAAGTGAACACTGTCAGTATTGACCAGCTCAAGCCAGCCAGCCTTGATGTACTGTGACAGTTCATTGAACTAAATTAATCAATGTTAATTGAAATATTTTAATGTATGATTGATATTGTTGTTGGTTTTCCTGAATAGAACATTAATATAAAAATGTTAATGTGTTAATGTAGATGTTGTAGTTAATAATTTAATGTGTATTTCATATTATTGTTAGCTGTCTGAATAGAACATTAATGTGTTTTTTTTTAATTTGCCTTAGGTTAACATTGTAATGTTATATGATCTTTGATTAGTGTCATCTTTCTAGATTATTCACTTGTTATCTAATTTCTATATAAATAGCATTGATGATTTCTTGTAAAAGTCATGCATTTTCTGAATTATACTTCTACCTAAACTTTCAAAGTTAAGCTTTTCCACATTGGCATAGTTGGCAGGATTATAGCTATATTGAGCAGAATGGCAGCTAGACCACATGTGGTTCCAGCAGCTTGCAGTGGGGAGAGGAGCCGGAGTCAGTGGCAATACCACTTCCAGAATGTTGTAGTAGTTAATAACTGGGAAAAAGAGGCATTCCATGTCTAGTAACTGAAAACCAGGCTAGTCTAGAATTAGATTTAGCTGCTCTAATGGAGACATTTTAGCATTCCAGTCAGAAGACTAGATACCAGGCAGAGCTGGAAGAAGAAAACTGATAGCTGGGTTGATCTGGCAGAAGACCTCCATCTCTATTCAGACAAGGCGTACCCTAACCTGGAAAGCAATGCAAGGGAGACACTCTTCCCTGACAACCCTGAAGTGGCATTTGAAGTGAAGCAGAGGATACCTGCTAATCTGAATGCTGCTATAGCTCCAACTATTGAGTTGGAAACCTATTTGAGTCACAATGCAATTGTCTCCAGTATTAAGGGGGAAGAAAGCACAGAGATTGGACAAATTGGAGCTGTAAGTGTTTCTAATGGTAAGTTAGTTACATTAGTGGAGAAGCTAACTTATAGGTTAGAAAAGCTTGAAGTAGGTAGGTCAAAAGGTATTGGTAAACAGTTCACAAGAAGAGGATGCCAAGAAAATGATGGGGCCAGGCAAGGTTGGAGGGAGAATGAATTGTATACTACCTACAGAGGTATCATATGCTGGAACTGTGGTAAGAGGGGATATATTGCTAGGTTGCGCAAATCATCTACTAAGAAGCATCAGAAACTAGTTTCCCCCTGCATGAGGAGTCGAGTTTAGGAGGGTAGGAAAGATATGACTCAAAAACATATAGAACTATCTATATCAGTAATTAGTTTAGCAGGTGGTTTTTGTTTAGAGGAGTTAATATATGGACAGGCAATTTCTTTTCTAGCTGACACTGGAGCACCAGTTACCTTTATGTGGAAGGATACCTGGGACAAGTAACCCAGGGTCAGAAAGTGGACTTGGAGCACTAAAGAGAACAGCAGCTGGTGAGTGTTGATGATACGCCACTGCAAGTATACGGACATTCACATATGGATCTCTTGCTAAATGGCAACAAATGTGAACTGGCATTATTGTGGTGTGTCCATCAACTACAGAGGCCATCTTAGGGCTAAATTTTATGATGAAGCACAAGGTTACCATTGATTTGGGAAAAGCTGAGATAAACATAGGCAGGGGAGACCCAATAACTATTCATCAGCCTAATTGATCTCCACATGTAGCGTTCGTCTCATAGACAATGTGAAACTACCCCCATTATCTGAGATAGTTGTCATGGCATATTCCAATCAATTGACCCAAGGAGAGACATATCATACAGGAAAAGCCAGGGGAAAGTTTGGCTTCTTCAGTTGCCTGTTTATTAGTTGAGCCTCAAAATGGTAAGTACCCATAAGATTACTGAATTCCAAAATTGAAGTAGTTGTAATCCCAAACCATTGATAAGTTGATACATAATAATTGGTGAATGTTCCTCTTGGGGTTGTAGCTAATACTTCCATTAGTTCAGTTCAATCTGATCCAAAACTAGATGAGTTTTTGTGGCATGTTGTGGAAGAGAGTGGGGCCAAGGTTAGTGATGAGCAAAAAGAGCAATTCTTTGTTTTACGTAAAGAATATAGTGATTTTCACTCAGTCCAGTTCTGATTTTGGGAGAACCAGCAAGATTGAGCATGAAATATGCACTGGTAATAGCATTGCAGTTAGGCAGGCTGTTGTAGGTTGTTTCCCCATCATAAGCAGGAGGTGCAGAAGCTTTTGCATACTATGCTCAATGAAGGAGTATTTCAACCCTGTCCTTGGGCTTCACCAATTGCGCTCGTTCGGAAGAAAGACAATAGTTTCCGTTTTTGCTTAGATTTTTGTAGGTTAAATGACGTTACTCATAAATATGCCTACCCATTGAACTTGTAGGGTCTGGCTAGCACAGAGAGACAACACAGAAGGATGGCTACAACTGCCAAGGATAAAAACAACTACAAAGTGAAATATACTAAAGGAAAAGCCTATACTCATGTTTGAGACACTATGAGACATCAGCCGGATATACAAAATGAACTGTATGATGAACAAAAAAAAAAAGATAACCTGGTGTGGCTACACACTAAAGTTTTCTCTCATGGAGTGGGTTGAAAGCTCCACTGTCCCTGGACTAAGCCTTTCAGAGTAGTCAAGAAATTGTCTGACTCAGTATAATGCCTTCAGAACTCTCCCTCATCAAGGCATCGATTGGTTGTGCATGTGAGCTCTACACCCTGGTTCAGTGACAGTGTTATTATTCTGACCACCAGGATGTAAAGACACCACTCCCTAGTTTACTTGTAATCTCCCTATTACAATATCCTAAGGCTACCCACTTGCTCCTCTGTTGAGCAGTGGATACCAACCCTGAGTTCAGTTAGTCAAAGTATCATTCAAATCTGACCCAGTAAACTGCTGGTGTCAGTTGGTAACAGTATTTGCACACAAAAGCAATATGATAGCGATACAGTACAACTCTGAACTGAACTAATTAATGTCAGTTAGCATGTCCTTTATACTTTACAGTCTTGTTGCTTGTCAGGTGATTCTTAAAATAATAATTTCCATATAAGTACTTATCCTTAAAATATCTATTTCCTTGTTAGTCCATAATTACTTCTTGATTTAACCATTTAGTGGTAACCTACAAGCCTCATTCTCATAATTAACTTCTGAAAAGCCACATTCTCACTATCTGTTTCCATAGCTGTTGCAGCCATCACTGGTGTTGGAAGATGGTCTCCCACACCTTCTTCCTCAATAGTAGTCAGAGTGTAGGTGTCTGACAGTGCACTTTGACTGACTTAAGCTATGTCTAGAAGGAATTTGGCTGCCAAAAGTCTACAAACGAGAAAATTAACACAGACTCCAACACAGGCTGTTAACCAACCAGGCACCAATTTCACAGAGATATATGATGATAATCCAATGCTGAATCATGAACATCATTATCTCCGTCATAATCGGAGACCCCTGAACGATTAGGAATTTTTTTACCCCAAGGAATTTAAATGCTGCCAATGCCCGCCATGCTCACCATGCCAAGGAGGATGGCCAGTACAAGAAGGCATCCTAGACTCTGACCTCCAGTGGGCTTGCTCAAGCCTCTCCTGAGGTCTATGCCAAGATGTTGATAAAACATCCACAGGATGACCCTTTACCAATTCCTTGAGACCCCATCCCAGCCCGTGTAAAGATCAATGAAGTAGAGGTTGTGAAAGCCTTGAGGAGCTTCCCTAGTGGTACTGCACCAGGCCCATCTGCCCTCGGGGCCAACCATCTCAAGGAGGCAGTTTTCTCTCCCTCTCCAGACAGGGCCATTACTGCTCTCCAAGCCCTCACTAGAATCATAAACTTACTCTGTTCCAGTCTAGCCCCATTTGATGTGATCCCCAATCTGTGTGGTGCACCTTGTTGGCCTCGAAGAGGAAGGGAGGTGTCTGCAGCCTATTGCTGTGGGTGAAGTGTTGCACAGGCTGATTTCCAAGTGCATATCTTGAGATGTGTGAGGTGAGGCTTTTAAGCCTCTGACTCCTCTACAGGTGGGGGTGGGTGTTCGTGGGCTGCAAATTTATTGTCCATGCTATAAATAGTGTGCAGAAGGACTCCAATATCAACCCCGAGGGAAAGTGGACACTCCTCTTGCACTTCTCCAATGCATTCAACAGCATCAGTTGCAGGAAGATGTTGTGGGAAGTGAGAGCCCACATCCCTTCTATGGTGGCCTGGCTGGAGTGCTGTTATGGCACCCATCCCCTATTCCACCTTGGGGACTGCACCATCCTCAGCCATTGTGGTGTCCAGCAAGGTTATCCTCTTGGCTCCCAAACCTTTGCACTGGCTCTCCATCCTATTGTGGAGAGGATCCAGTGTAAAGTATCAGGTTTGCAGATCAATGCTTGGTACTTAGATGATGTCACACTCTGTGGCACTGCTGATGACCTGAGGGCCACCCTAGCGATTGTGGAGAAGGATGGGCCAGGAAAAGGCCTTAGGCTGAATCCAGGAAAGTCCCTCCTGTACATCCCACAGGATGCTTCATTTGTAGTCAACCCTCTACCTGCTGAAATCCCAACTGTCAGATCTGGGTTTGACCTCCTTGAATCTCCTATTGGTCAATGTTCCCAATGTGAGGCAACTATATTGAACTGGGTGAAGAAGGTACAGGAGATTCTGGAGTGATATCCTGACATCCAGGATGCCCAGATGGAAACCACCATCTTGCGGTCGTGTTAGGCTCTGCCTAGTCTCGTTTGCTCTCCGTTCATGCCCACCTCACCATATCAAAGATGCCACCTCTGCCTTAGATAATTCTATACTTGAGGCCATGTCTGACTTCGCGGGAGGGCCCCTCCCAAACTGTTCCTAGCTGAAGGCTTCTCTTCTAGCAGCACTTAGTGGTCTGGGTGTCGAGCCTTCCCCCATACCTCTGCTGCCTACATCAACTTTCTGGATTACTCCAAGCAGCTGATCACCAGAATCCTTCCTTGGCTGGGTCCCTGCCATCACAAAACACCTGACACCTGCTCTCCAGAATCTGTCCAAAGCTGCAAGGAGGGAAAACTGGATTTCCATTGAGGAAATGGATTTCCCTCTCCAAAAACACCATCTCTCAAAGGCTATTGACCAGGCCATGTTCGATGAGCTCTGTGCCACAGCCCCTGACACCAGGTATAAAGCTTTAGCTCTCTCCTCCTCCATCCCTCATGCTGATGAATGGCTAAAGGTTGTTCCATCATCTGTGCCCTAGGTCTTAATCTGCATGACTGGAAGTTCCGGCTATGTCTCCAATATTGGCTGTAGGGTGAAGGAGGGGACCTGATATCCAGTGTGCCAGGCAGTTGCTGACCCTTTTGGAGACCACCAGGTTGGTGGTGGGGGGAATGGGGGCCGTATTCACCACCATGGCTCTTTAAGGGATGCACTATACTCAGCTGCCCAGTCTGTAGCTCTAGCACCAAGGAGAGAAGTGTCATCACTCATTCCTAAATCCTGCAGTGGTCCTGTTGATGTCTACCTTCCACACTGGAAGATGGGTTTGCCTGCTGCCTTGGACATCACCTTGATCTCCACACTACAGCAGAAAATCATCTCTGGGGCATCTACTGCCCAAGGCCATGCTCTCTCTGTGGGAAAGGAAATTGAAGATGGTAGTTTATGCAGAAGCCTGCCACTCAGTAGGGGTGTCATTCATTCCACTTGTGATGGAGTCAATTGGAGGTTGGAGTGACAGAGCTGCTGACATTATCAGGAGTTTTGGCCAGCTGCTAGGCCAGAAACTGGGCATCACCTCTGCTAACTCAACCACCCACCTCTTCCAAAGGCTTGCCATCTGCTGGAGGGGCAATGCCACAGTAGACCCTCACATACCCATCACACCAGCTGAGGTTGATGGGGTTGTGTGAGAACTGACTAACTTTTATGATTGATATCTATCTATCTATCTATATATATATATATATATATATATATATATTAAAAGACCTACCTATATAATTATCTAACAATGTAACTATGTTCATCCATTTCTCAAAATTCCTCCTTAGATTTTGACCAAACTTTTAAGGATGGAAATGACTCACCCTGAGATGGTTTTAAGCCAGGTGGCATGTCTGGGAAAATACAGAATTTGTCAGTCTGTCGGTCTGTCTGTACATTTGTACCATCATTCCGGCCAAACTGGTAGGTGGATTTCTCTGAAAACGTGGGCTAAAAATTTCTCAAAATGGTTGCCATAGTAATGAGAAAAAGCCAAAAAATGGTATTTTTGCCAGAAAAAACATCAGAGCTAGAGATCTAAAACTTGGCATGAATATACAACTTCACTGTGGGAGTAACATGGGCTGTGTCCCACCTGGCCACACCTCTTCCTTTCTCTGTGTAAGGCTATTAATGCCAAAAACGGTATTTCAGCAAAATCGCTTGAACCTAGAGTTAAACCAATGAACCCATATATATTGAGAATCAATATAATCTGAGGAATGTTTTAAGTACATTTATATGACCACACCTACTTCTGTTTTCGTGTCAGGCCCAAAAGAGGACAAAAATGGTACTTTGGCCAAACAAACCCTTGGAGCGACAGATATGATATATGGTTTGTATACTCAACTTTGACTATAATGTTAGATGTTGAAATTGGCCAGGCAATGCTGGGTATATGCTACTAGTATAAATATATAACACTACCTATAATTATGTCACTATTTACATAATTTTTGTATCATCCCCCCAAAACTATGGGGAATAATACTTTCATGTGTTTTTATTTTGATCCCCCCTTCCAGGTTTTAAATCTATGATCAAACACAGTAAAGCACAAGAGAACAATTTTCAATATACACATACATTCACATATTTTGTTCATTACATACACAGGAATTAATCATGTGAAAATTTACATTATACCCGGAGTAGACATGGTGCCAATAAAACTTGATTACAGGTAAGTAAATCAAATGCAAACATGGCCCAGACCCCTTCTTGAAGTTAACCCTAGTGATATGCAGAAAGAAAAGAAGAAGAAGAAGAAAAAAAGAAAAAAAAAACACCTTAAATTACTGAAAGGGAGTGGAAAAAAATTACTGATGCTTTTGTAAATTGTTATTGAAGCTCTACGTTCCTGCTTGGAAGCTCTGATATTTTATCACGTCTGGCACACCACCTATCCACCATGTTACAGGTACACAGAACAAACCATATTTCATCACATGTCTGGCACACCAACTATCCATCACATTATGGGTACACAGAATGTACCATATTTCATCTATGCTATGAAATGTACATGACATATGAAATATCATGTAAGGAAACATGCATGAAACATGATTCAAAGTCCCATGTACATTTCCTTCACTTATTTATTGCAAGAAATATGGGTTTTGGCCCAGTGCTGATGACTGCAGCAACAAAATCTGCCCACTGGAATACAATTAACAGTGTTTTAATTGGTTGCATAGTTGCAAATATCAATTCAAAACAATTTGAGTGTTATCGTCAGCCCTCCAGATTCTCATACACTAAATATGTTACTCAAAAAAAATTTTTTTTAACCAGCCAAGCCATTTACAATACACATGTAGTATTGTTCCCCCAGAATCCAGGGTAAGGGGTCCAAAAATGTGGCTATGAAACCAGATCCTTACATGGAAGGGGTGGCCCACCACACTAGAGTGGATCAGTGGTTGTGTATTACTGGCACAATCAAAATTGTTATCCTCCAAGATAAATTGGGGGGGGGGGGGGGGGGGGGGATACAATTAACCATTATAACCAAGAATAGACCTGCTATGCATGGGTTAAATGAAGAATAATTGTACACAGAAAAGGGGGAGGGAAAAGAGGAAAGTTGATGGTCAGAATCTGAAGAAAAAATTAGCTTGGTTGGAGGAACCAGTTCTATTTATGGGGAAAATCTTGATATGTTGAAGTCTGATGTGAGAACATGAAGCACTAACCCCATTTCCCATAAATTATTTCAGAGATAAAGCAGGTGTTCCTGATAATTCTGGCTAGCATCAATTTTAAGCGGTGCCAGTGAGCGTGGACCCGTACCAGTCCTCCAGTTGACTACGTCACTTAACCCAGATCCTTCCTCCCTGCTCAGAGGGTAAAGGGTCAGGCTAGCTGAAACTATCCCAGAAAGGACCACCGATTCATAGTCTCGCTAGCTACACCCTTTACCCAAACAGAGCATTAGGGTGAAGGGTCTGGTTAGCGAGACTAAATGGATCACACCAACACTCGACTTCAGCTACAAAGGCAAAAGGCAGAAGATGCTCTCGCCAAAGCTTACGTAAGCGGTACTACCTCCCGTTCAGCGAGTGCTTTAATTATTTCCCTTCACTAGAAATGTTCCCAATACAGCCAATGTCCGTTCAGTGCTGCAGGTGCGCTTGTGTAGCTTATCAGCCTCAAGCTATTCACCAACCTCCTCACATCTCCTATACTGCCGGATTTAGGAAAGGAGATTACATTCATATCAAGCAGGTTCCCCTTATTGATCTATTTAAAGGAATTGTCTGTCTGACATGACATGCACTTGCTTCTCTCTCTGTGCAGGAGTTCAGTGAGAGTTGGTGGATTGGTCGTATTGTGGGGCATGAGAGCCACATGGTTTTCATTCCAAGGTGTGTTAGGTGAGCCATGTAACTCTTGAAGTAACAGCATCTCCTGTTGATGCAGGGACGCCATCTTGAAGGATATTCACAAGATAGAGAGTGAGGAGGTGACTCACGCTGATGTGATGCATGCTGTGTTGCCATATTGACTAGTGTGTGTGTGTGATGGCATGGTACAGTTGGGTGTGGTCTCAGATAGGCTCATCTGTGGAACACTTGCATTCTGATCTTTAAGGTTCTTAACAAACTTTGAACCTTGACCTCTAAGAAGAAACAGCTGATAATGCAATGATGTTACTGTATTTCATGTGATGGGTGTCTACCTGTCAGTGTGTGATGCATTTCCCAGATGCCTGGACCAATTGTCCTGAAATTTTCAGAGGTTGCTCATGGAGCCCACACTGGTTGTTTGGGGAGAAATTGGTTAGGGTGTAAGGCAATTAATTAATTACTTACTATTCATCAGTAACCACAAATTTGTATTCTTAAGTTGTTATCTGATCCCATTCAAAATGAATACTAAGAGAAGTTGAATTTACTAATCACACTGTAATATGATCACACACACACACACACACACACACACACACACACACACACACACACACACACACACACACACACACACACACGATCAGTAATGCTCACCCAGTTTCTTGGAAATCTTATTCCAAATTTTATTCTGGATAGTCGTTTCATTAGCTTTGAATAGCCAAAACAACTTCCAGTGGCTGTGGCTATGGCCAGACCACACCCATATATGGTTAATAATGCTTTCCTTGGTACTTGGAGACCACACGCCAAAATTTTGCCTGATGGGTCTCTGATTAACTTTTTTAAATCCAAAATTACTTTTTGTAGGTGTGGGTATGACCAAACTGCACCCATTACCATGCCCACATGTGTTTAATAACGCTCACCCGGGTTCTAGGAGAATAATACCAAATTTAGGCCTTTTTGATTCAAGTGTTAAGCCGTAATGCCTAGACACAACATATTTGCAAACAAAAATGTATATTAAAGTGTGTTTGTTGATCTAACTCCTTTGGTCCAAGCGTTATTCGGAAATTTTTGTTTTACACACCGATGGGAAAAGGTGTAGCCAGGAGGGATCCCACCCATGTTACTCCCAAAGTCAAGTTGTGTATAGATACCATATATCAAGCATATCACTCCAAGGGTTTGTTTGGCCAAAATACCATTTTTGGCCTGTTTTGGGCCTGACATTAAAACAAAAGTGGGTGTGGTCATATAAATGTACTTAAAACTTTCCTCAGATTATATTGATTCTAAATATATACGGGTTCATTGGTCTAACTCCCTAGGTTCAAGTGTTTTTGCTAAAATACCATTTTTGGCATTAATAGCCTAACACAGGGAAAGGAAGAGGTGTGGCCAGGTAGGACCCAGCCCATGTTACTCCCAGAGTGAGGTTTTATATCCATACCAAGTTTTAGATCTGTAGCTCCAATGGTTTTTCTAGCAATAATACCATTTTTAGCTTGTTACCATGGTAGCCCTATTCTGAAAAAAAAATTTTTCCCATGTTTTAGGTTGGGTCAAAACCTATTATCATGCCAAGTTTCAGAGAAATCCACCCACAGGTTTGGTCAGAATGATGGTACAAACAGACAGACAGACAGACAGACAGACAGACAGACAGACAGGCAGACAGACAGACATCTCCTTTATATATATACTGGCAGCATATACCTGGCATTGCCCGGCCGATTTCAACATAAAAAATTATAGAAGTCACTCAAACTTCAGCATGGTTGGTCCCAATGTTTAGCCGTGATTCCTACACACATACTCCAGAACCAAAATATATATTAAAGTGTGTTCGTAGATCTAACTCCTTCGGTCCAAGCATTATTCAGAATATCTTATTTTGGCACTTTTTCTCTTTACACACCAATGGAAAGAGGAGTAGCCAGGAGGGATTTCGCCCGTGTCACTCCAAACGTCAAGTTGTTTATGCATGCCATATATTAAGTCTTCTTCCTCCAAGGGTTTGTCTGGTCAAAGTACCATTTTATGGCTTCTTTTTAGCCTGACATTAAAATAGTAAAGGGTGTGGTCTTATACATGTACTTAAAACGATCCACAGATTATATTGATTCCAAATAACTAACTCCCAAGGGGAATTTTGTTACTGAAATACCATTTTTGGCATTTTTTGGCCTTACATAAGGAAAGGAAGAGGTGTGGCCAAGTGGGACCCAGCCCAGGCTAATCCCAAATTGAAGTTACATTATGCATACCAAGTTTTAGATCTGTTAGTCCTAGATTTTTTCTGGCAAAAGTACCATTTTGGGCTTTTTCTCGTTACTATGGTAACTATCTTCAAAAAATTTTTAGCCCATGTTTTTTAAGTTGGGTCAAAGCCTATCATCATGCCAAGTTTCAAAGAAATCCATCCACAGGTTTGGCCAGAATAATGGTACAAACATACAGACAGAGAGAGAGACAGACATACAGACATCTCCTTTTATATATATGTATCATTACTTGACATGTGGGACTCTCTTGAATATTTTAGCAACTAAACTTTGGCAGTAAATAACTTTGCTGTGGTTTCATCTATGGAAAGGTGGAAAAAATTGCTATTAACTTACACTATTATGTGTGCCTCTCTCTCCCTGTATGCATGTGTGTATGGCATAGATCTGTGTGTATGAAGACGCTCCAATTATACGGCCAATAATCTTCCTTGGCCCCACCACAAGTGACAGCAAGGTGAGTGGAGGACAACAGAGGTGTCAGTCCATAGGTCCTGTTAGGTGTCAGTTTATTGATCCTGTTAGGTGTCAGTCCATTGGTTCTGTTAGGTGTCAGTCCATAGTCCTGTTAGGTGTCAGTCCATTGGTCCTGTTAGGTGTCAGTCCATTGGTCCTGTTAGGTGTCAGTCCATTGGTCCTGTTAGGTGTCAGTCTATTGGTCCTGTTAGGTGTCAGTCCATTAGTCCTGTTAGGTGTCAGTCCATTGGTCCTGTTAGGTATCAGTCCATTGATCCTGTTAGGTGTCAGTCCATAGGTCCTGTTAGGTGTCAGTCTATTGGTCCTGTTAGGTGTCAGTCCATTAGTCCTGTTAGGTGTCAGTCCATAGGTCCTGTTAGGTATCAGTCCATTGATCCTGTTAGGTGTCAGTCCATAGGTCCTGTTAGGTGTCAGTCCATTAGTCCTGTTAGGTGTCAGTCTATTGGTCCTGTTAGGTGTCAGTCCATTGGTCCTGTTAGGTGTCAGTCCATTGGTCCTGTTAGGTATCAGTCCATTGGTCCTGTTAGGTGTCAGTCTATTGGTCCTGTTAGGTGTCAGTCCATTAGTCCTGTTAGGTGTCAGTCCATTGGTCCTGTTAGGTGTCAGTCCATTGGTCCTGTTAGGTGTCAGTCCATTGGTCCTGTTAGGTGTCAGTCCATAGGTCCTGTTAGGTGTCAGTCCATTGGTCCTGTTAGGTGTCAGTCTATTGGTCCTGTTAGGTGTCAGTCCATAGGTCCTGTTAGGTGTCAGTCCATAGGTCCTGTTAGGTATCAGTCCATTGATCCTGTTAGGTGTCAGTCCATTGGTCCTGTTAGGTGTCAGTCCATTAGTCCTGTTAGGTGTCAGTCTATTGGTCCTGTTAGGTGTCCGTCCATTGGTCCTGTTAGGTATCAGTCCATTGGTCCTGTTAGGTGTCAGTCCATTGGTCCTGTTAGGTGTCGTCCATTGGTCCTGTTAGGTATCAGTCCATTGGTCCTGTTAGGTGTCAGTCTATTGGTCCTGTTAGGTGTCAGTCCATTAGTCCTGTTAGGTGTCAGTCCATTAGTCCTGTTAGGTGTCAGTCCATTGGTCCTGTTAGGTGTCAGTCCATTGGTCCTGTTAGGTGTCAGTCCATAGGTCCTGTTAGGTGTCAGTCCATTGGTCCTGTTAGGTGTCAGTCTATTGGTCCTGTTAGGTGTCAGTCCATAGGTCCTGTTAGGTGTCAGTCCATAGGTCCTGTTAGGTGTCAGTCCATAGGTCCTGTTAGGTGTCAGTCTATTGGTCCTGTTAGGTGTCAGTCCATTGGTCCTGTTAGGTGTCAGTCCATTGGTCCTGTTAGGTGTCAGTCCATTGGTCCTGTTAGGTGTCAGTCCATAAGTCCTGTTAGGTGTCAGTCCATAAGTCCTGTTAGGTGTCAGTCTATTAGTCCTGTTAGGTGTCAGTCTATTGGTCCTGTTAGGTGTGTCAGTCTATTGGTCCTGTTAGGTGTCAGTCTATTGGTCCTGTTAGGTGTCAGTCCATAGGTCCTGTTAGGTATCAGTCTATTGGTCCTGTTAGGTGTCAGTCTACTGGTCCTGTTAGGTGTCAATGGGATCTCTCCTCTGCAGCTCTCCAAGCTGATCCAGACTCCTTTGGTAGCTTCCATGAGGGACAAGTTTGCTGGACGGCTAGTCAGTCTGGAGTCAAGTGTCCAATTTGGATGTGAGGAGGGTCTACATGAGACCACCTCTGATGGTGTGTACGTTTGAGTGTGTGTGCACACGTGTGGGTGAGTGTTACTGTGTGTGCATGTGTGCATATGAATAAGCCCCTGTGGCTGCCTGCCAGTGGGTTCAGGGTCAACCCAGTGAGATGTCATATTTATGGTGCTGTAATCCCTTGTACTTTCAGTCCTAAAGTTGAAGGAGCAAGTGTATGAGGCGGGGGAGGCTCAGGATCTGGTCCACCTGTCAGCTCCCATCAACTCCTCCAATGACATGGTTGCCACCACGAAACTCCACCCACTCTTTGTTTTTATTCATGTTTCAAGGGCAAAGGTGAATCCAAAAATAGCTGACATTCTTTCAATGAATTTATCTATTAAATTGTGATGTGTTTAGGTTTTACAAAAGTTGATATTACAAACGTCAGCCACTTCACGGGAAAGAGGGGAACTCCTGGAGTGTGCCCAACACTTGTCAAAAAACAGTGTATGCACACACACACACACACACACACACACACACACACACACACACACACACACACACACACACACACACAGTGTGTGTGTGTGTTGAGAAATATCCTCCAATATAGCAAGTTTACACTCAGCTGTTTCTTTTTATCTAGGACTGAAGAGGTGTGGCCCCAGGGGTAGACCACACCTCCAAACTGAGGAAATGTAGGAGGAGATGGCACCATGGATAGACTTAGAGGCTTGTATTACCAGTGTGTACTTCAACACGACAGTCCTGAGAGTGACATGCCCTGTGAGATCTCTGTCCTGGGAGAGGCATGTCCTGAGGGAGGTCTGTCTTGTGAGAGGCCTGTCCTGGCAGAGGCATATCCTAGAAGAGGCATATCCTGGGGGAGGTCTGTCTTGTAAAAGGCCTATCCTGGGAGAGGCATGTCCTGAGGGAGGTCTGTCTTGTGAGAGGCCTGTCCTGGGAGAGGCATATCCCAGAAGAGGCATGTCCTGGGGGAGGTCTGTCTTGTGAAAGGCCTATCCTGGGAGAGGCATGTCCTGGGGGAGGTCTGTCTTGTGAAAGGCCTATCCTGGGAGATGCTTGTCCTGAGGGATGCCTGTCTTGTGAGAGGCATATCCTAGGAGAGGCTTGTCCTGGGAGACTTATTTCATGCAGTGGGATATGAAATGAGTCATCCCTCCATGCAGTGTGTGTGCGTGTGTATGTATGGAATATTTCCAAGTGCATATGTTATGTGTCTGTGTATAATTGTGTGCGTGTGCATATATTCATATGCAGCATTGTTATGACCTGGTTATCTCGGAGAGCAACTTGGAGGACGCCTGTCAACGTCTGGAGCTATTCCTAGAAAGTTACTGGGCATCCACCAGATCTGTCCTGTTGTCCTAGTCTGCACTATTGCCAACAGTCCTAATTAGGAGATGGAGATGTTGGTTGTATTTCATGCTCCACAAACTTTTAATCTTTAGCCTTTTACTTCATGAAAATATAATAATTTATCTTCACCCCCTCACACCTCATAATAATATCTTTTCACCTCCACCAATACCATCACTAGCTTTAAATATTCATGTCATGTGTCCCTCTAATTGTAATATGACAGTATCCATTTTGATGACAATAATCTATCCATATATAAATAGCTCTTAGTTTATTTGGATAGTTGTGTGTTGGTTCACACCTATATCCTGCTACACTTCTCCAGTCTATATAAAATTTATATCATTGAATTCTTATCTTCCAGGGATGGTTTGTAGTATAAAATAATATCCTGAAAAAGGAAAACAAAGAGGTTGGTGCCCAAATCATTGTTTTGGGGGGGGGGGGGGGGGGGCCAATTTAGTTTGAATCAGTAAAGGGTCAACACCTTGACACCCATTTTAAAATGACAATCAGAAAGAAGAAAAAAATTTAAGTTCTATGAGGAGCAGGTCTGAACTGCAGCACTTTGATTGAGCATCGAAGGTAAGTCTATCCACATTAGTACACTAAACATTAGCCAGTGTGAAGTTATCAACAACAAAAAGAAAGCAAGAAATAAGCTTTATAAAGACTAAATTTAGATTCTAAATATATTTACAATTACTGCCAAGTTCATAATTTTTCTTGAGAATGCCAACAACCCAGAACTGTAATTGCTGCAGATGTCTTCTCGGACATTCATAGATACTTCTTTAGCTCCAATGAAAGAAAACAATGCAGCAGCTGCAATTATGGAAGTCATAACTCTAGAAAGATTGATATATATTATATATATATATATATATATATATATATATATATATATATATATATATATATATATACTAGCAGCATATACCTGGCCAATGTCAACATGAAACATTATAGAAGCATCTCAAATTTCTGCCACGTTGGCCCTTTAATTAGCTTATGGTAGCCAAAACAATTTCCTGTGGGTGTGGCTAATACCGAACCACACACATTGCTACGCCTACGTGTAGTTTACAATGCTCACCCAGTTATTTGGAAACTTTAAATGGGTAAGAAGTCTGGCTTTCTCGATTGAAGTCGGACGCAGACTCCATATGTCCAATTTCAGCCTGATTAGTCCATAAATGAGTTTTGGCAGGCATAATGATGTCTTATGAGTGTGGCAATGACCAGGCCACACCTATTGGCACATGCACATGTGATTAGTAATGGTCACACAATTGCTTGGAATTCTCATTCCAATTTCAATCTGGTTGGTCCTTTGATTAGCTTTCAACAGCAAAAAAAAAAAAACAAAAAAAAATGTCCAGTGGGTGCAGCTAAGGCCAGTCCACACCCACATTTGGTTAATAATGCTTGTATTTGGAGACCACACACCAAATTTTAGCCTGATTGGTCTCTAATTAACTTTTTAAAGCCAAAATAACTTCCTGTGGGTGTCACTATGACAAAACCACATCCATTACCAAGCCCACATTGTTTAATAATGCTCACCTGGGTCCTTGGAGAGTTTATGCCAAATTTCGGCCTTTTAAGTCCAAGCATTTAGCCGTGATGCCTAGACACACATACTTACAAACCAAAATGTATATTAAAATCTGTTCATTGATCCAACTCCTTTGGTCCAAGTATTATTCAGAAGTTTTTTTTAGGAACCTTTTTTTACTTTACATACCAATGGGAGGAGGTGTAGCCAGGAGGATCCCGCCCATATCACTCCCAAAGTTGTGTATGCATTCCATGTATTAAGTCTGTTGCTCCAAGGGTTTGCCTGGCCAAAGTACCATTTTCGGGCCTGACATGAAAACAGAAATGGGTGTGACATAATATTATTCATGTATTTAAAATATTCCCCAGATTATATTGATTCCAAATATATGTGGGTTCATAGGCTTAACTCCCTATGTTCAAGTGTTTCTGCTGAAATACCTTCTCTCTTTTTTTTCCTTTTTTTTGGTTTGCATTTTTAGCCTTACACAGAAAAGGAAGAAGTGTGGCCAGGTGGAACCAAACCCATGTTACTCCCAGAGTGAAGTTGTGTATGCATACCAAGTTTTAGCTCTGTAGCTCCAATGATTTTTCTGACCAAAAACCATATTTGGCTATTACTTGTTACCATAGTAAATATTTTCTGAAATTTTTAGCCCATGTTATAAGTTGGGTCAAAACCTATCACCATGCCATGTTTCAGAGAAATCTATCTACAGGTTTGGCTAGAATGATGGTGCAAACAGACAGACAGACAGACAGACAGACAGACAGACAGACAGACAGACAGACAGACAGACAGACAGACAGACAGACAGACAGACAGACAGGCTATTCACATTTTATAGTATAGATAATAGTGGGATGGAATAGTAAAAATATGTATCACTTATTAAAGAATAAAAGGAAATTAGAAAAGGGGGGTGAATGGGAAAAAGAAAGGGGACTAAAGCCCAGTCCAGGATACAAACCTCCCGCTGACTTAATCTTGGGAAACCTGTGCCATAAATTGGCCATGGTTTTCTTAGGCTTTTTACCTGTGGCACACAGGTATAGGAAAACTTGAAATGGGAGGAGAGGGGGGGGGGGGGGGGGGGGGGGGAGATTCATCCACATATTTTTATCAAGAAAGGATTTTTAGCGAATTTACTATATGGAAACACCAAAGTTTTTGTTACAACTAAGTGGTTATAACTAAGTTATTTTACTGTATGAAAACCTGTGGTTACAACTGAATGCTTTTACTGTAAGGAGCTAACAATTATAAATCTTACCTCAACTTTAACTTCTGGTTTTTACCTGGAGACAATAATGAATATACCTACTACCAGCAGTAGGGACTAAAATCCTACTTTGAGATGCTTTTATCTGTTGTTCAGAATTATGAGGGTCTGCTTTTGATCTATTAGCTCTTGTAGGTATTCAATCAGTTCCTTGTGCTTGTCTATTGTAGAGGACAGATACTTGCAAAATAAATAGCAGGAGATATTTCTTAATCATGAATGTGAACAGTGAGGTTGGACAAGTGTAGTGAGAAGTAAAAGCATCATGATTATATGACACTATTTGTGGTTGAAGCTACATGTAGAGCTTGGGCTACCTAAAATAAAAATCCTAATTTTAGCTTTAATGGAGCTTGTAGTGTGTGCATGTATGTGTTCTGTTTGTGTGTACCACATGAACTCTTTTTTTTGGTTTGGATTCCTTCATCTTTGGTATGCTATGGATTTTCCAAGGGATTTTCCTCATTTACAAAAAATTTTTTGAAGGAGGCATCAATGAGCTCTGAGAGCATATGGTGGATCATATGCTCAAAAGTAGCTTAAAAATTTTTTTTGCTGGACAACAACCTTTGATGTCATGATCAACATGGAGTAAAGGTGAGAATATAGGGGGGTTGGGTAGTCAACCTGGTAATGCTGTATGTAGAAGGTTAGCTATACCAAACATGCACCACTCATAAATTTCATCTTCTTGCATTGCACCTTGTCTTCATGATCAGGTATTCATTTTTTTCCTCCTCCTCCTCACCAGGTAACAAATTCTGGATAGCCCATGAACCTCAGTGGTTCAACAATTAAAAAAAAAAAAAAAAAAAAAAAAAATTTTGGGGGGGGCATCAGTATTGCTGTAATTTGCATTACATTTAGCTTTGGTACAAACTTGGTTGGGAGCTATATATATATATATATATATATTTTTTTTTTTTTTTTTTTTAATTAATTAATTAATTTATTTATTTATTTATATATATATATATATTGCAGTGTATATACCCAAAAGCCCTGGAGTCTCCATCGCCACAAAACATTAATACACAGAGGGATGTGGAAATTCGGTGGGAAGCTTAGGTTCTAAACTTTCAAATCATACCTGACTTTTGGCGGGAAATCTAAATATCCCTGTGAACTCAAGTGGCACGACCACGAACAGACCACGAACAGACCACGAACAGACCGTGACAGTCCACAACAAAGGAGAAATGAAATAGCAGCTGACACCGTCCTCAGCTGAGACCCTCGTCGTATTACAGGAAAAAGAACAAAAAATGTTCTCAATGGAAATGAGCCCTACAGAAGTGACCCGTGAAACGCTCGTCTACCGGAGGAGGAAGAAAAACAGTTGGACAGAAAAAAAAAGTAAGATATAGCTACTGGTAGATAGTTTCTTAGGGCTAGGGCTAGGGAGAAAACCTTTGATAATGCAGATACAAAGACATGGTTGGTGTGTTGAGTTTTCCATTGTTTGCATTCACTTTACTCTGCAGAAAAAAGTTGTAGTAGCCTTCTGTGGAGAAGGAATGGGGAATAATGTCCAAGTAGGCAAAGCCTTCACTGCACATATTCAGATATTCAAAAACTGTGGAAAACTTCAAAAGCATGGAGGTAAACCAAAAGGCTCAATAAATCTTGAAAATGCCAAGATAGAATCAAGTAACTCCCCCTTGTTTGAATTGAGCCATGAATCTACTAACAATACTTTTGCAACAGCTGTGCAGCCTAGAAAGATTAACATTAATCCCTTGATTTCTTTGTCATCCATTACTTCGAAGAGCAGTCGAAGTCACAGTGGAACCGAAAGCTCTCATTGTTTTTTCTTTACTGTGGCAACCAGCGGTGGAGAGTTGCACGAGTTTCACACAGAATCCGAAAATTGCAGGTCCAAATGGCTGAAGATTCTCCAATTTTTAGTGATGTACCCACACTCCAAGATACCGGAAGAACCTGCAGTTAATCCTATCAAGGAAAATTTGTGGCAGGAGCTTGAAGCCAAGCAATTTGATGCAGGTTTGTATGTTCCTCCTCTAAATTCCTCCACATTATCTATAGTATTCATCTCATTCCTTATTACTGTATCCATTAGCATGTCTATCATAACTTGTGTGTGCAGAATCTAAACAGTGTGAATGTAAAATAAGCAGATACAGGTGGTTTGGTGTTACTATTGCAACTTTTTTTTAATATTTGTCTGAAAATGTTATTACATACATATATGTGTGTGTGTGTGTGTGGTTATATATATATATATATATATATGGTTATATATATGTATATATGGTTATATATATGGTTTTATATATATATATATATATATGATCATATGGTTCTAATTAAAATATAATTTTTTTAAGTGAAAAACAGTTTCGATATTTGTTGGGAAATGTTGCTATATATGACCATATGATTCTTATTAATAAGATATTATTAAGAAATAATGTTTTCACACATGTATTTGACAGCTTATTAATGATTTTGGTAGTCCCATTCAATGTAGAGGATGTATTTGAGGTATTGATATTGATCAGAAGGTTACTTGAAGGAGCTAATATGGAAGCAACTTATTTTTTGGTTGAAATGTGCTGCACTGTTTGTAATGAGTGTATGTTACAAGATATCGAATTGGTGATGTGTCGCTTGTCAAATATATTCGTGTCACTTGTCAAATATATGTGTGTCACTTGTGGACAAATAAAGGATTTAAAAATTGAAGAGAGGGTTGCTATTTCAGTTTGCTAAGATTGACTAACTATACTTTAATTTACTGTAGCTGCAGCTGCACTGCTGGCTGTGAAGGGACAACCTAGTACTTTTCATTTTATTTATAGAAAAATGGTTCTATAGGTTTTCAACCTTCAGTCCCTTCTACTTGTGAGTGCTCAGTTGAAAGGAATTGCTATAAATATTTGTCACACTGACAGGAACTCTATTAACTGAAAGGGAAATAATTGAAATTTTTCTCACAACTTCCTTTAATGTGCCATTTATTGAACTCTCTCTCTCTCTCTCGCTCTCTCTCTTGGATGGAGGGAGTCTCATGTGAACTTAATATTGACTGTCCAGCACGTCTTTTGGTCCATAGTTGAGGCAGGCGGGTTGGTAGAGTGAGTGTTCCTAAGAGGCACACAGTTGCCACTTCCATCTCAACATTGAGGGTGGAGGCTCAACTGCTTTCCAATTTGGTCCATCAGATTACCTTTAACATTAGAAAGTGTTAACAGTTGCTATAGCAACACCTGACCTGTAAGCTTCCTGGTTGTGGTGAATGGCATGTCCCACACCTCAGCCCTTACTCCACAGTTTCCGAATGCAACCTTGTTGTGGCTGCATTAAACACTTAATTAGACATATTAACTCACCAGTTGGTGGTCACTGGAGTGCTTCATTGCTGGCAACAACAGCAATCTACTACTACCTCACCCCCATAATCCATTGTGCACACTGTTTCTAAACACACACCTCTATCTATGGGACTCCATTATAGCACTTCATTAGAGACATTAGCTCCTAACTAATGGACATTAGAATGCTTTACTGCTTGCAATAAAAGTCAGAGGTGCCATCTGTTCTACCTTTCTTGGCACATAAAAGAATAAACACTTTCATTCCACACCTAATATAATATAGTGTGTGTGTGTGTGTGTGTGTGTGTGTGTGTGTGTGTGTGTGTGTGTGTGTGTGTGTGTGTGTGTGTGTGTGTGTGTGTGTGTGTATACATAAGAGAACTCCAAGTAGGCAGGAACACTAAAATCTTCTTTCTTTTTTTTAATTATTTCTTTTCATTTTATTTTCAAATAGAATCTTTGCATACTGTCCCATAACTTAAATTTTTTTTTTTTAATTTTTTTATTTTTTTTTTAAGTATTTAAATGTAAAGCCTTTTTTCATACTAGATACCTTTGCAGATTCACTTGCAAACTTTCAAGGTAGGAATATTCATGTAAATGGTTTCTGACCCTCAATTTCCCACAACTCAATTAACATGATCATAACTAATTTTGAATACTGTATATAAGAGAATATTTGCAGTAGCGATGATAAACTACTAACCACTTATCTTCTATATATAAAAGGAAATGTCTGTCTGTATGTCTGTAGGCTAAAAATGCCAAAAGTGATACTTTGGGAATAATACTTGGACCTAGAGAGTTAGACCCATGAACCGATATATATTTGGAATCAATTTCATCTGGAGAACATTTTAAGTACATCTATACGGTCACACCCCTTCCTTTATTCATGTCAGACTTTTAAAAAAGGCCAAAAATGGTACCCTTGCTGAACAAATTCTTGGAATTACAGACCTAAAACTGGGTATGATACCGAACTTGACTTTGGGAGTGACATGGACTGGTTTCTACCTGCCACACTTCTTCAAATTGGTGTGTGTATGGTTTAAAAAAGGATAATCTGAAAAATACATGGACCAAAGGAGTTAGACCCACAAGCTCATATATATATATATATAATCAGTGTATATATAATCAGTGTCACCTGTGGAACGTTTGAATAAACCATGGCAAAGTGGTTAAGGCATAGGTCTAACAATCAGAAACATCCAGGATCCACTTCTTCTGGTCCATACATGTAGATATATATGTATTTATTTATATGGCATGTTTATCCACATTACCACCAAACCAAATGAAGCTAACTCTTCGGGATAGAAACATCTTACACCAACTATATTTCTTTAGCCAAAATATATTTGGGTCACTTGGCCATACCTCTTCCTTTTGGTGTGTGAGTCTATATGCCAAAAAGGAACTTACTAGAAATCCTTGGACTTGATACCTAAAATTTGGCAATAACACACATCAGGACTATGAGAGAGACATGGATTGAGTCCTACCTGGCAACACAAAATCCTCTGGGAGTATCAGGCTAAAATTATTGAAAATGGTACTTGGCCAAATTCTTGGACATGGGTTGGGTCATCTTTGACCACACCTTAATATGGGAATATCATCATCCCTGACAACACTGGGTATGCCCTAGCCCACCCATTACCATGTGCACGTGTTAAATAATGCTCACCTGGGTTCTTGGAGAGCTCATGCTAAATTCGGCCTTTTGGATCTTAGTGTTTGGCTGTGATTCGTAGACACATACGTAAAAACATACATACATACTTACTAACCAAAACATGTAGGTATATATATATATACACACTACCAACTGATAGACTTTCCTTTCTCTTATTTTCCCTAACTGAAAGTAGACCCTGCAATGTTCACATGCAACACTAGCACTGAAAAATCCAATTCCCCCTCTACTTCAATGCAGTAGCTCTGCTAGTCAGCCCCAAATGATCTCTTTTTTTCAGTTCAGCCTGCCACCACAAATAAGTCAATTTAAATTTAGCTAACCACACCATGCCCTTCAGAGAGTGACTTCCGTTCTTTTAATAATTGTCTGGACTTTGTAGCTTCACAATTGAAGGAACGCGCACACACGCACGCACGCACACACAAGCATGCAAATGCATACACAATAAGAGTTATTTGTATACTGATTAACTCCAATTTGAGGTAATGAATGCACTTCGTTTATATGTTGAAACATTTATATAGCTTTTTTTTTTAATTGCTCATGGATTTGAATATATTCATTATGGACATTTGCCTAACATTACCTTTCTAACACAAGAACAAGTCCAATACTTTAAAAAAAATAATTTTATTGTATTCATTTACAGTATGCCAGATTGGGTCACCCAAGAATCCCTAAATTTTGTGCAGCTGGTACACAGTGGATTTGGTGGCATACTAAGGTTTCTTATGGTTATGAAAGATCTTTACCTGTTTGTGATATAAAAATTCCTTGCTGGTTCCCCAAACCAGCAAGGAAAGTAGAAAATAATCAGAAAGACATTACTGCCAATTCCTGAAGATTGGGATCTGGACCGAGGAGATATGAAGACCACTTCATGTGCCAATGCTTTAAATGCAGAATCTCACATGTTTTAGTCAAATGTCATATCACCCCTAAACTCTATCTTTGTCGCCAACACAGCAACATGCGGATTGGTAAGTCTGTTCTGGGAAATGAAAAAATACAGCTGCAAACAGTTAGAGAAAAGCCACAAATCATGCATGCAATTTCAGAGCTCTCCCTGCAAGGAGGGACCACAAAGTTATTAAGTCAAAACAGCATCAGTAGCACAGCTGGCCACACATGGGTGATGGCAAGTTCAACGTGGTTTATCTTTGCTCTTGGAATTGAGCATTTCACACTTGAATGTGTCTACTTGACAATTTGTAACACCAATGAGGTTAGAAAGGTTCAGAAGAAAGTTTAGAGATTGAGGCAGGTGTGACCTCATACTTTGCCACCATTGATTGATATCCCAGATGTGGTGGTGAGGTAAAACATTAAATTACCATGTAGTGCCTCTCTGTCCTGACTTCAATGAAAACCAAAATATCAGTAGTCCATATTGAGAGTTGGTCACAGCAATCTAATAGACATGAGAAATCCTACACACTGCAAGGGAAATAAGTTCCTTTTTGAAGCCATACACTGGGAAGTTCTCAAACCAACACAAAGTTGGTGACAAAAGACCACAACCCAGGCAATTATACTTGGGTGGGAAGGTGCACACTTTCAGATCTAAGGTCATTCAGTGCAAGCTTATTTTGTGAATTATTTATTTATTTGGAGGAGCTCACTTCAATTTTCTTCTGGTATTCCAACCCCTAAGTTCATGCTTTCTCTCTCCTTCAAATAAAATACCACATCAGTTTCAGACATAAAGATTTCACTCAGCCAAAGAAGGTTAGTCAGGTTGCCCTAGGCAAAAATTAAATTAAGAACAAAACCTTAGATTTGTGATAGGGGGAGTAGTCCCACTGCTCTTTTAATTGTACTTCTTGTCCCAGTGTCCTGTTTTAAAAGGTTGGCAGGTCTGTCTAAGTGAGATATGGAATTTCAAATTCTAAATCAGTTTATTCTACATGCTGTGTTCTTATTATGGAGGGAGAAAGAGTAGGGCAGATGCCTCCCTCTTTCTCCTCCAAAATAAAGAGAAAAAGTAAATACAGAAAGTGCAAAGTATTTTTGAAGAAATGATATTGTGGGAGAGGCCAAAAAGACAACAATTTAGCTAAGCCAAACTACATGAACTTTACAGCTCTGCAATTTCACTTCCATTGACCAGTTACACTTGAAAACAAGTAGAGAAAATAAATAAAGATGGGATTACTATTCATAGTGTGATCCAACAGCAATTATCCCCCAATAATTTTTTTTTTACAGAGTCCTTTTCAACTTCCTACCAAAGAATCAGCAGCACAGAAGACATGCAGAGCCATCAGGAGATAATGGAAGGCTACCACATGGCAATAAATTCCATCAGGTATAGAATAAGCCTCCCTCATCACTTACTGGTGAGGGTCACATGCAAGACTGAAACTAGTGAGGGGAAATAAACTAAAAACTGGAAAAAGATACCTTCAACAAAAAAAAGCCAAAAAAAAAGAGGCCCAAAATTATTAATTAAAAACAACACACAAATGCTATTTCCACAATCCTTGGGTGTCAGGGCATGCTAGGGCTATATTAACGCAATAAATGTTCCAAATCTAGCACTAACCTGCCTTAGCACCAACTACTACTACTGGTAGACTAGCGATGATTATTTTTAAACATTTCTTGTTCGTTTGTTTGTTTTTATTTTATTGCATCTCACTAAATTCACTTTTGTGTGTTACTTCTACCAATGAGGGAGGCTTATTCTATGCCTGATCCTAAATTCCTTTCATTACTACCAAACTAGAAATGCTATAATTAAACATTGATTGATAAACTTATTCTAGTGTGTTTATCTGTACAGTGTGTGAAATAGTGATGTTTTGCGTATAAATCCAGTGTGTGGTCTCTTATATAGTGAAGCCCTCCATTTTGAGCTTTCAGGACTCCTGTGGCTAGGCATGCTCAGGTGAACCAGTGTGTGCGAGTTCATTTGTGATTATCTCATGTTTTCCTCAGATTCAGTGTGGCCAGTGTATATTCTACCAGAAGATGTGGGGGGGGGAAACTGGTATAACTGGTCAACACATTCTAGCTCTCCACAGTGGAGTTCCAAATGTGTCTGTGGGTGAACTCCACATCATCAGCCCAGCTGATCACAACCGGGCAGTGCTGAAGTGGGATAGAGACAAGCTAAGACGAGCGGGGAAAACTGGAAGTTTAGTATTCATTGAGATTGGTCGAAGATGTGAAGGAGGACCAGGATTGGTGTGGATGTGTGTTGGGCTCCAGGATGACGCTGTGGCTTTAAGGAGGACTCTGCACAGGTACACCAACAATCCTTGTGCATGAATCATTGTTATTCCTGGTCATGTAACTCCAGACAGTTTTGTTGGTTTTGACTAAATAATCACAGTAAAGGTGATTTTCATAAATATTTCATTACTTCCTCTCTTTTTTTTAAATTTTTTTTATTTAGTGGATATACTTCTGTGGGTGAGAGTAAAGCTCTAACATAATTACTGGACATATTTGACCTAATGAGTTAAAGTTCTATTAGTGGCAAAGTTACCATGATTTGTGTGTATTTTCTTTAAATTTAGGATTATGAGATGTAAAATTTGTGTTCAGAGTAGGCATCTGTAGTGGCTAACTGGTGGCAAGTGCTATTTTAATACAGCAGGTAATGGTACAGAGTGTCCCTCAACCATGTGCAATTAGTCAGCAACAACAGAACATCTTGTCTCAATTAGTCAACACTTTCCTCCAGGAGCCAGCCGTACTAGTAAGAGCATTGCAGAGCATTTGTGACTATCAAGGTGCCGTTTTTTTTTTGTTGTTGTTACATTGGACATTTGTCTCACCAATATTATTGGAAACTTGGACGTGTTTCTCTAGATCATTATTAATTCACCTGTTCTTGTCAAATATCCGACTTTGATCTTTCTTTTCCTTCAACAGATTTCTTTTCCATGGAGATGGCAGTGCAATAATGAATGAACCTCCCCCACAGTATCTCTATGATGTCCCTCGATTGTCCTGCGACCTTCACACACCATCTGTCTCAAGACGAGGTTGTGCTCCTTCAGCCAATTATCAGAATTGTTACCCAACGCAGAGCAGATCACAGAACCCCGACTCCAGCTGTTGTGCCTTGAGAACTCTCCCCATCTGGAACATTCCTTCAGTTTGTCACGATCCTGACTATGAAACTATAGATAAAGTCTTGGACTGTCCCCCCGTCCATCTCGATATGCACCCATCAATACCACACCATGGTGGCTCCAGGATGTCTATACACACCAACAGCACTACCTACTCCAGTGGCAGCTACAGCAATTCAGGGTTAGAGGAAAGTTTGGGTCTGTCCAAGTCATCCTACAGCTTCTCCATAGATGACAAGGAGGGTCACTGTTCCATGATCAGACACGTACATGGAGACTCAGATCTAACAACACCTGAAGCTTCCTACTCTAGTATTCCATCAAACCAGTTCCAATTCCATGCACACTCTATGGTTCAAGCTTTGGACCAGAATTCTGGTGATCAACACACACCATTAGTGCGCCCTGCGATCATCAAGGAAAATGAGTAATCTGTATGCAACCAGCTTCCATATTGAGTTTCTACTACTCCTGCAGTGCCCCAGGCTGACAGCGGAAATGCAAGTGACAATAAACAGGACACATTGCAACCTTCTTTTCCCAATGGTCGGCTCACCCATCACAATGCAAGTTTGCTAACACATGAAACTCTGCCTATCATCAATGAGGACACAAAAATTGCTCCCTGCAAACGAAAGGGTCAAGAAGAGCAGCAGAACATACACAAGATACAGCAGGAGTTAATAGGCACAACTTTGTTACTTCACAGACCAAATTAAGAGAATTGTGAGACTTCCCCTTTCATGGAAGGAGAGGATTGCATGAAAAAATGTCTCATAATGCATTCGTTGAACAGTTCAGTCCTCATGACATTGAAATGACAGGAAAGGGCAGTGCCGAATAAACCAAAGCTCTACTTGGCCAAGATTTGAGACTGTAGAGAAATTATAGAGAAAACATATCAGAGCACAACCCTATCCTTTTTCAAGTCTTTATAGTAAGACACTTTAAGAAAATGACAAAATACACAGGAATAGAAAAATGTAATGATTATGCTAGATAATAATCATTTCTTTAATTCTTCCTTTTTTTAAATTTTTTACCATCACGAATTATTTCTTTGCTCTGTTTCATCCCTGTCATCTAATTAACTTCTCTTTTTCTCCACTTCCAAGTTTGAGCAAGTTTTTCATACCCACTGGGACATTTAATCTGTTTGTCTAAACGAAATTTAGTGAAGATGCATAACTTGGACAATTAGCAGCTAAATTTTGATAATTATGTTCCGATTGGAAGTACAATAATATATTCCCACATGGCACAACTATTGCACCAACTTGCTTGGACTAGCAGATCATAATCGGGAACGAATTAGTCGTAATCTTGGTTTATCATGTGTAAAGTATATTTTGGAATGTTTAGTGCGCAATATACCACACTTTCCCAGTACATTTCTTGAACTTTTTGTTGCTGCTTTCATGTACATTGGGTCCCTATATCATCAACTCCCTGAAAAGAACATCACACACATTCATTGAGTTTTTAATGTGTAAATCTGACCTTACAAATAAATCTTTAAAACTCATTAATATGACTACATCAGGTTTCACCAGTCACTTGGAGATGGTTTGTTCTGATTTTGATAACTTGCACAACTAACCCCAACTTTCTCGAGAGAAAAAAAAAAGGTTATGAGATGGAAAAGGGTCTACACTACTCCTAAATATTTATGAATAAAACACATTTTTACATTTATCATGGTAATCAGGTATGGATGTTCACACAAGTAAACAGCCAAATTAGTTAGATTGTTTTAAATCATAAATCAATGTTGTGGCAACAACTATTGCACACAGAAACTGTACAGTCATAAAATGTCAGCAAGGAATTGCAGAGATAGTCAAGCACTTGCAACATCAGCACTTTCTGTCAACATTGAAGCTTTGCTGGATAGTGGCTCCAGGTTAGTAGCATCTGTAGGGAGACTCTCGCAGGGAACATTACCAACAGACTCTGGACTCATCCATTCGTTTGGTGCCAACATATAGATGTTAGCACATGTACCTTTCTCTTGGTGGTAACATTGTTGTGATATGGTGTCCTGAAACATCTTGGGGTGGTTCACTGTTGGAAGGAGAGAACATGTGCTGTCACTTTTGAGGGAAGCTAATTCTTCATTGCTTGTCTTGTATTCAGCATTCTAATGGACGATAGCCCAGGAAAGGTGATTGGGAAGAGGAGATTAGGGAGGGAAGGACAACATAAGACCACGAGGAGAAAAGGCGCGTGAGTGTGTGTGTGTATGTGTGTGTTGGGGGAAGTAATATACGATGCACAAATTTTAAAGAATTTAATATTGGTTTGTGTCGGTCTTGTACTCACTATGGGAATGCTGGCAATTGAAGTATTATGTTTTAGCTTCTGATGAGTAAAACTTTTCTGATCATTGTTTCGCCTGTGGGGAGATTCATGTTAATAATAGTGGATTGAACAGAAAGCACTCACCTGATCATATAGATGAGGGTAACTAGGAAGAGTATATTCACACCCACCACCACCACCACCACACCAGCAGAAATGAAGAGAATCTCTAATTGAGGGAATGAGACATTCTCAAGGTGCATAACAACGAATGTAGAGGACGCCACTACTGCTTGGTAAACGTGTATACATTTGCAGTTCTCTATTGCAATACCAAATAAAATGTGCACTATCAGAAAAAGAGCGGAATTAAAACAATTCTAAAACACAATATAAATGGACAACACATTTAGAAGAATTTCATTGGCATACTAGCCTCACACATGTCACTATGACAATAAAGCCTTCAATGACAAATTGTGAGAAGGTTATAGAAACAAAGCTGGTGGCAGCAAGCATGCACAGCAGTAACAAATGTGGGTAAGCTGCAGTAATAAATCCTTTGGTGAGGAGATGTGTGGAGGAAGTTGTGCTGCAATTGAGTCCAGAAATGTATATTCTAGCAGTCAAATTTATAACATACTACAGGAGAAACAACAAGAAATATATTTTGTAAGAAGTCCTTGATAGTCACACCCACATCCCTTTACTTGGTTAAATGAGAAATAATTGCACACTGAAAAGGACTGACTCAAGGTTTATTATATGTACTGGCCAGAAGACAAGAAATGTAGTAACCATGAAATTCTTAATTGATTGAGTTATGATCACGTTATTAATTGAATCCTGGGAAAAGTGAGGAGAATAAAAAATAAAAAAATCAAGATGAATGTTACAACATTGAAAGAAAAACCGCACACACAAAAAAGTTTGTCTAGTCTTTCAAACGATCATTAAAAAAAAGAAGAAAATCACTGCCCCTTATCAGAAGACACTTACAAAGAATTATAGTAGGATACAAACATTACTCACTTAAGCGATCTGGAGCTTCATCATTACCACTAAAGAAATAAACAAGAAAGGAAACACATAATAATGGTTGGGGGAGGGGTGAGTAAACATTGACAGACACCCACACCAGCAGGCAGTACTAATGAACCAAGTTTGTTTGTATGAATTTTCTGTTATATGAAAATAAGGACACAACCAACACACAAAAAAAAATTTTTTTTTTTTATTAAACTCTGCCAAGTTTCCTCATCACCAAACTCAACTATGGATAACAAAAACATTTTTTATATGAAATTTAAATGAAAAACTAATTCAATATTAAAATCAAAAATATGCCAACAAAACCCAAGATCTCCTTCTCTCCAAGGTTGGTCCTGTTACTATTGTAAAAAAGATAGAATATTCCAGTATGTAAAACTTAATGTAATAGTTCATCTAAACACACACTCTCTCCTGTGGCCTCCCCAAGTCATAGATCCCCAGTGATGAAAACTACAAGCCTTAACCTTTCTCCAAGCACAAGTGCTGTAACACCTTCCACTAACCTGGCCACCAGCCCAGCCAATCACCACTTTGGCCGTTTGCCAACTTCCATCTCACAGTATGGCTGGACATTCAGTATCAACTTCTTTTTAAAGAAAAAAAATTTTTTTTAATGCAATACAAGCAAAGATCCCCTGCCCTGCCCTGCCCTGTGCTATGCTCTGTGTGTGTGTGTGTGTGTGTGTGTGTGTGTGTGTGTGTGTGTGTGTGTGTGTGTGTGTGTGTGTGTGTGTGTGTGTGTGTTACTATGCAACCTTTGACCAATAATGCTGAGTGTGCATCCTCTGACTAATAATGCTAAGTATGCAACCCCTGACTAATAATGCTGAGTGTGCATCCTCTGACTAATAATGCTAAGTATGCAACCCCTGACTAATAATGCTGAGTGTGCAACCTTGACTAACAATGCTGAGTGTGCAACCTTGACTAAGACTACTGGATGTGTCTGATTGAGCTGTGGTGATGTGCTAGTATACTTACTATGGCAGAGTGGCCGCATCAACAGAAGTTTCTGACATTGTTACCATTCCGGCTCCATCCAGCATATCAGTACTTGCAGCCAAGCTAGTTGAAGGTAAGCCTTCGTGATCCACAGTGAATCCATCAGGGGGAAAGTATCTAAATCGATCTGGTATAGGAAATTGAAAGAAACAACAAGGTCCGTCTCATTAGGTCCTGCACTCAAAACCATGCCTTACCCAATTAATTTTTAAATTAAAAACAAAACAAACAAACAAAACTCACAGTATTCACTACAGCCAGCTCCGCCATTGTTTGGACAGGCACAGAGGTGATAGTACTCACTGCCTGGCAGACACAAGTTGGCAGATATGCATCCGCCATTGTTAGAGCCACAGGAACTCATTCCATCCTTTCCAGTCAACTCTGCAACAAACATAAAAAAAATATTATGATAATACTGTGGCCATAAGGCACATTTGAATAAAGAACTAAACTACTGCACACTCCAATTGGATCGCAGAGTAGCTTATAACAGAGCAAATAGACTACTACAAAGTATTTACATAGAAATTTTTAAAAACGAAACAATCAAGACACCCACACACTTCTGCTTACCTCCAGGCCTCGGTGTTTCCATGTCTACAACAGTCAAATCATATATCCTGAATGGCAGCACAGCAACAGTGAACAGCGTCTTGTATAGAAAACGTGAAGTCCAATTCCTGCCGAGCTGAGCAGGGCTCTGGTGGGGCAAATCCATCCGTCTAATTCTACTACTGTTCCAACCATTTCCAACTCTATCGTCTTGATTCACACAGGAGAAATACAGCTGACCCTCACTAATCTTAAGGCTATAAGGCATCAGTAGATAGCGGTGCACTCCATAGTTGACCAAAAACCTCCTCCGAAAAGAGCCGTGTAGATCACAACTCTCTATGCGATTGGTATGTGGGTCATTGTCCACCCAATAGATTGTGTCTGTGGCCAAATCGATTGCAATTCCATTAGGATAATAAAGATCTGTGGAGACTATGCGAGTAGGGAGCTCGCCGCTATCCATAGGAGCTCGCCAGATGGCAGGATAACCCCAATCTGTCCAGTATATCATTCTGAGGGTCAGAAAACAGGGACAAGTTCTCATAGCCACACCCACAAGCTAATAGTCACACCCACACAACTACTAGCCACGCCCACTTATAAAATAACAACAAAAACACACACCACTGCAGATTGCAAACAAGAGATTGAGTCCAACTACACCTAGCCCATTACACACACACTCTAGTCTGTAGCCAACACTAACTAGTCCAGCCTCGTCAATTGCAGTGGCAACAGAAACGAATGTTTTAATGTGTGCACATTAATTCATTGGTATCTTGACGTCATTCATAAGCGTGGAAAAAAATAATAAAAATGGTACACTGCATATATTTATGGTATTAACCTTCCATGTAAAAAAGAATAAATTCTCAGCTAGAGAGTCAATATTTATTTTAAGATACACTAACAATATTCTGCTTGTGGACTAGCTGATGGTATTGCTCTTTAAACAGAGCAAGTAATAATACAATGCATGGAAGAATGGAAGAAAATGAACAGCTCACACACACACACACCACACCACATCATTAGTCACAATTACAGACACTTGGTAACCTCTTGGCTAACCATGTTCACATAATATATATATATATATATATTTTTTTTAGCCGAACAGCTTGTGATATCTGTCATATGCTCTCTCTCTCTTCTATGCTGGTGGTTGCTGTTCTCACACTGGCTAGCAGTACAGAGAGAAATGGGCTGGTGTGTAGCCGCTGCACTAGCCTGGACATTTCCTTCCCCTGGGCACCACATGCTGCCTTGCATACTCCTCCAGTAGAAAGAAGGCAATATAGCTGATTACTCCATTTTTTTTTTTTTTTTTGGGGGGGGGGGGGGGGGGGGGGGGGGGTAATGTAGAATTTAATAATGTACTCATTAATGTACATAAACAAGCTAACAGCCACAGAGGTGCTGTGTGTATGGAGGGGGAGAAAGGGGGGAAGCTGGAGAGAAAGGATGTTGAGAAAGAACACCTTCACTTGTGACATGATCTGAAACACTCCTCAATGCAACACAACAAACAGAGCAATGAACTACTGACCCAATCTTTGGATGTAGTGCTATTCCCCGTGGATTTTTCATGTTGATTACCAATAGCTTGCGTCCCGTTCCGTCCAATCGTGCCACTTCCAGCGTTTGTGTGACACCATCTGTCCAAAACAAAAGGTCGTCCACATAGTCCACAGCTAAGCCTTGACAACCAGGAACATTCAACACGACATCCACTAAGTCTGTGGGAAGATTGGAGTGTTGTAGAGAGAGGGAGAGAGTGATAATAGGGAAACAGAGTCTATAGGAGAGTGAGAAAGGCAATGCAGATATTGGGTAGGGGCAATGCAGACATTGGGTAGGGGCAATGCAGACATTGGGTAGGGGCAATGCAGACATTGGGTAGGGGCAATGCAGACATTGGGTAGGGGCAATGCAGACATTGGGTAGGGGCAATGCAGACATTGGGTTGGGGCAATGCAGATATTGGGTTGGGGCAATGCATATTGGGTAGGAGCAATGCAGATATTGACATTGTATGGGGAATAGAGATCAGTTGGTCTAATCCTCTTTTAATATTATTGCTTGGCTACAGTAAGTTTGAGCCAGTACACTTCAAGTGGTGTGCACCTGATCCATCGAAATTGATGGCAGAAATAACATGCCGAGAAGTATCAGAGAAAAAAAGTTTTCCGCTGCCAGTGGAGAATAGCTTGTAGTCCACGGCAACTGGCCAATGATTTGGTGTAACTTCTGGAGTAATGGTAATGTACTGGTCACGGCCTGTCAACGGAGTCAGGGAATAAAAATGTTTGAAATTTGCCTCATAGATAAACTTCCTGGGTACTGCAAGGAAAAACAAGGATCCGATCATAATACAAAATTCACAGAAGAGCAAAGCACTCAGATATTAATAACATATACACTTGCATTGGTAATCTCTGAGATAATCATAACTACATCAGATCTTTGCTAATTAGAAATGATTGATCTCAATTCATTTAACAAATAGCAACATGCAAAAACACTATGAATCTCCACTTTCTTGGATGTATTACATTTCCTGCAAGTTGTTGATGAGATCAAGTCCAGACCAGTCGGGCAGGAACAGCTGTAGCCAATAGCAGACCAGTCAGGCAGACAGAGGTTACTGCAGGGGTGCTGGTCTTGACATGGATGGTGCAGCACAGCTGAGAGTAAAGAGGGAGGGGGTGGGGGGATGAACTCATAGAGTTTATCCACTTACAAAACACATGATATTGGAGTGCAAGTGAAACCAGTGGGGAACACATGGAACATGAACAGAAGACATCAGAGAGAGCGTGCATCTGTTGGTGGTGGTGGTGGTGGTGGTGGGGGGGGAGAACCAACACACCGATGTACACTGAGGGAGGGAAAGAAGTGGAGAGGGAGAGAGGAATTGAGACAGAGGATGAAGGGGGAAAAAGAGGAAAGAACACAAAATGGTAGAAAAACCATAAAGGGTTTGACAGTTCAATTGAACACTTGAATTCATACTCACATGAATAATTCTCAAAGGAGAGGTCTTTACGCACCAGAACCATCTGTCCCAAGGTCTCACTCAGGAAGGAAAGCTGATTCCGATCATAATGGCAGCTTTCATCTGCAGAATCACAACCCCTTCTTCCTGATTTAGAGCGATAATGTACTAAGGACAAAATTTTTAAATGGCAATATAATGTTCAGAGACAGCTGAAATCAACTAAAACATACTGTATTTGGCCTTTGTTGAGAATGCCACCAACTGTGTAACGTCAGAAACATTATTTCTTGACATCATGAAAATAGAGTTTTGATGGACATCATTCCAGAAGATTTGCTCATCCTTAACCACAATTCCATAAAGATTAAGTCCATCGGACAGATTGAAATCTGCAATACATATAAGCATATTTGAGTGTGTTGAGGTTAGCAGGAGACACTCAGTTGCTGTCCAATGAGATACCCTAGCCTCATCTAACCGCTGGATGGAGCCATTGAGGTTGCTCTCTGCCCTAGCCCTAGCTCTGTTGTGCAAGTGAACTTGAGCCACCATGACTAACAGTGTGCATGTATTCATGTAGGCAATGACATGAAATACTAACAATGTAGTCGCACAATAATGACGGTGTGTCAGCACACTCTCTCGCTAGGGCTAGAATGTTGCAAAAACTATTTAAATGAATGTGAATCAACTTCTATAGGGATCTAAGATTGAGAAGCCTCTGCCGAAACTCTGCAGATAGTCACCACCATTGAAGACCTCAGCACAACAGATGATCTTGAAAGTGATGAAGAGGATTATCTAAGTACCAAGGAGTCGACTAGTTCAAGGAGTATCACATCTCTTGAAGATGACACAACCCTTCTGGGCCAGGAAGAAGCAGCCATTGTAAATATTGTGAGCACTCTAGCAGGCATTTGTCCTGCCCCATCCCCAGTCCTCTCTCTCTCTAACTGTATGTCAATATGTTACAATGAGGTGGGCATCTACTTGATCAACACACGCCCAGAGTTGAAACAAGTATAGGACTATAATCCAAATGTTTAGGGGAAGGAAGTTGGCATCACACTTAGTTGATGCCCTATAACGTACCAGATACAGTCCATTACATGCCTAGACACACATACACCACACACATAAAAATGCACAAACATGATATTAAAGGAGAATATCAGTTGAAATACTCATATTAACACATTTTCTTCTAAATTAATTTTGAAATAATATTTGGAGGTTTGCTTACCAGTTTCAATATTTAATTCATTTCCCTCCCTTTGAAGTTTTAAACTATGTTCACATATATGGCCATCCCCACACACATACGCAAACATACACACACTTCCATGCACACACATACGCACACACATATGCACACACGTACATCTCACTACTTCCTCATGTGATCCATTCAGTGAAGCACTCCTAACCACTCCCTGCAACTCATCAGTCCAGTAGATGCGACCCTCAGACGACCCCAGGGGGTGATCGATAGCTACAGCTCGAGGTAACCCCGTGGCCACAATGACTGTCCTTCCTGTGCCATCCATGGCTGCCATCTCTATCCGACCCTCCCCACTGTCCACCCAATAGAGAGTGCTGAAGGAGAAGTAGATATTGGACAATGGGACACACTCCATAAGCCAACTACACAGAGTACACTATGGGGACCGATGTGCCAGTTTAATGCATGCTGCTGTCAGTAGTGTTGATGCAGATATTATTGCTATAATTCATATTTCTTTTGTTGTTATATAATTGTTGTTATACTATTAAACTCTATTCGTTTTGACTTTGCCGCCAGAAGTGAGGTTTACAAATGGGAGGACCATTACCAGCTAAAAGTGACCACAATTAAATTTTGTGGGATAAGATATTTGAAGCTTTCCCATCAAACGGCCAAATACTGAAAAGTCAGATAGCTACAACTCCAATGAAATCTTTTAATCTTTTAAAATAATTTTTTGAAGAACCTAGTCAAACCTTGTGAAGTTGTAGTGTAGTTGCGTTCCCTTTAGGGATACAATAAGCAACTGGGGATTTGCTCTAGTTCTATTGCTGGTCCTACTACCAGGGCTCATAATAGAGAGATACTTTAATCTGGTGGCTTACTCTTGCAACATGAGTAAATACAAAACCTCTGTTATGATAAAAGGATAACTGCATTATTAATCTAGCAATGGGTCAAGAAAATTATTGCAGCGCCAAGGATTACAATATCATTCCTAAAAATGAAATTGGAAAGATACTTTGTAGATAAATGAAACAATATATATTGTGGAAATGGTCAGAGTTTGTTTTGTTTGTTGTTGTTTTTTTTTGCTTTTTTGGAAAAAAGAAGAAAGGATGCTTAAACAAAAGCATGACATATCTGATGGATTGTTTGGGGCAACTGGCATATATCAAAAGTGTCTCAGTAACATTCATACAGAGTTCTTGGCTAATGATTAAAAGTTTTTATCATTGATAAGTGTCACACCACTTCGAGGATTAAAATGAATACAAACTCCTTCAGTAATGAAGCATTACAGTGGTACATCTGTTTTTGAGAAGGGAAAGACAGATGGAATATTAAATGGAGTCTGGTTCTGTCTGTGGGAACTTCTTCATATAATTGATTTCTCCTACAACAAAGGCAGTAAATGATTCATATATATATATATATATATATATATATATATATATATATAAACATGACATTATTGAATAATGTGGAGAAAGTTATGTAGGCACATGGTGGATATTAAAAATGACTATTTTGATAAAGACAGACTAGAATATATGGTAGGTGAAATAATTATTGAAGATGCCGACAGATATTTAATTGACATGGCACTACAATTGTCACAACAAAGTGAAGGTAACAACAGAACCAAATACAACTACAAACTCTCAACACAACTTGACAAATACAATAAAAAAGATGGACCAAAACTTTCTCAATATTTCCAATTCCTCATGCCAAAATACTTCCACCATCCACCACAGCAATCTTCAATGCAGTGTACATAATAAATTGCTTAGTATTTCCTGATGATCCGCCCTCAATGCAGTAAGAAATGTTACCTGGCAATTCTACATCATAACACTCTCAACCTTCTCAGCAATTTTAATGCATTGCACACTTTTCCCAAGAAATTGCATGACAATGCTCTCCAACCATCTCAGCGATCTTCAACACAATGGAACTTTCCTCAACAGTTCTATATTACAACCCCCCCTCCCACCTTCTCTATGTTCCACAGATGTCTTCAGTGTAATCAACACATTACCTCAGCAGTTTCACATCACAACCAAGCTTCAATCAATGTCATCCCAGCAGTTTTATAGCACAATGCCCCTCCACCTTCCAGTTCTCTTCAATGCAATGAACACAATCTTACCCCATAAGTTCAACATGAAAATTTTAGTCTACCATCAGGAGTGTGCCCTGCTAGCTCCACCGAATTGATGCTTTGTCACAGCTAAAGCTATTAATATCTATCTAAACTTTTGCATTAATTTTTTGCCACATTAATATCTAGCTAAATATTTTCTTTGTGCTTCCCTATCTATTGAATGAACCTGGTCGTACAGCACTAGCAAGAAGCTAATTGTCAGACATCAGTTTTTCTCAGAGTTTCTGCTTCCCCCAGTAGGCAAGGGACAATAGTAACATAGGAAAAAACACCACTTCAGATAGAGTTCAACGGTATCTGAAATACTGGGAAATAAGTAAATATTGAAACTTTTATAGCGATTTTTCGAGCGGCAAAGTCAAAGCAAATGAACTTTAGTAATTAGTATATTTACAGCATTTAGTAAAATAGAATACTAATTATTTGTTGCAAGACATCAGCTGACCTTACTCTCTCAAGACTTTGGAAGCATCAAAGAATCAAGTTAAACTAGAAAAGTACCATTATACATACATAGGGGGAGATAGGGAAGGTAGTGCTCCCTTTATAATGCGAATATTACGATGCATCTCTAGTAATTAGTATCCTCTTGAATTTCCTGTATGATTTGTGAACACAACCTCCCATAACAATGTCCCTTTGAATGGGATCAGATTACACATGAACTATCACATAATAACTCCCTGTGGCACACAGGGCTAGGAACATAAGGAATGGGGGGAGGGAACATCTACATCTTCTTGTCAATAATGGATTTTAAGGTTGTCATAACAACTAAATGGTTAACTACTAACGAATAAGAAAGTTTATTTAATGGACCTATGCCCTAGCCCTAGCCACAATCTCCCCAAATGGGCCAGTGGTCCAGTGTGCAACCCATTGAAAATTTCAGGATGAATGGTCCAGGCATCTGGGAGGAGATAGCGAATATAGATAAACAGACAGACAAATTGCAGTAAGATCTTTGACACTGACAAGTTGAAATATTAAATCTGCACACAACATTAATTCTAACAGATGTGAAATACACTCCTCTAAGTACACCCACAGCATGCCTGAGGATAGTGATAACTCGGCCACTCAACAAACTAAGTGAAGCATCACTGTGTGTGTGTGTGTGTGTGTGTGTGTGTGTGGTGTGTGCGTGTGTGGTGTGTGTGCGTGCGTGGGTGTGTGTGTGTGTGTGGTGTGTGGTGTGTGTGTGTGCTGTGTGTGTGTGCTGTGTGTGTGGTGTGTGTGTGTGTGTGTGTGTGTGTGTGTGTGTGGTGTGTGTGGTGTGTGTGTGTGTGTGTGTGTGTGTGTGTGTGTGTGTGTGTGTGTGTGCTCGCCATTACTGTGTCTGAATATCCAGTGCAATAGAAGTGACGTTAGTTAAGTTGCTGGCAATAAGCACTCTCCGATCAGGCCCCTTCAAGTCGGCTACTTCGATGAACCCAGTCCCAGAGTCTGCCCAGTACAGTTTCTGTCCTCTGCCATCAATTACTATCGGCCCAGGGACTTCCACATTCCTCCAAAGAAAAGTATCACTGTAGCCACCAGATAAAGGTGCTCGGAAAATCTTTTTCCTTCGTCTGCTAGTCCAATAAAGTTCATCATGATAGATATCAACATCTGCTGAGTAGACACTTTCAAAGTTGTAGTTCCCAAGGCTATGTAACAGGACAGGCAAGTGTGGCATGGCTGGGACGTCCAGTGAGATCTGGTAGAGTTGGAAGTGGCTCGAGTAAAGGATGAAAGTATGCATATCTATTAGGAGAAAAGACACATAGTCATTATCACCACATTAGTCACGATCTCTATATTAATACATGTGCTGGACCAAATTAATTAATAATTGGCAAATTAAGTATTCCTTTAGCCAAGCTCTATGAGGAAGCTAGACAGCTCCAGGGTGAGTGGAGTGGGACCAGGGAGTGGAGTGGGACCAGGGAGTGGAGTGGGACCAGGGAGTGGAGTGGGACCAGGGAGTGGAGTGGGACCAGGGAGTGGAGTGGGACCAGGGAGTGGAGTGGGACCAGGGAGTGGAGTGGGACCAGGGAGTGGAGCGAGACCAGGGAGTGGAGCGTGACCAGGGAGTGGAGCGTGACCAGGGAGTGGAGCGTGACCAGGGAGTGGAGCGAGACCAGAGAGTGGAGCGTGACCAGGGAGTGGAGCGTGACCAGGGAGTGGAGCGAGACCAGGGAGTGGAGTGGGACCAGGGAGTGGAGCGAGATCAAGGAATGGAGGTCACTTTTGAGCAGCTAAAATTGTGGCTTAGAACCCCAAGGCTTACTATTCTCATCAAGGATATGTCATTTGGTTTGCAGACAGGTATTTAGGGAGTGGGAATTGGAGCCATACAGGTGCAGACAAGCCTGATGTCTGCTACTTGAGAAAAATTTAAGACGGCAGAGATAAGATATACTGCCATGGAGTAAGATTGCCTGGCAGTTGAAAAAGATGCTTGGCACTTCAAAGTTGACACAAGAAATGAAGGACTGAACAGGCACAGGCTGGTTTACCCATTGGACCCAAGCTTTGCAACCATCTCTGTGTGACGAGGAACATTGACCAGGGGCACTTAACAAGAGTGCAGACAGTCTTGAGTTTGGAAGCATTTTATAACTATTTTTCTCATCTTTACATTCTTACAAATCTGAAGAAGTTAATACATGACAATCATTATAAATAGGATCACTTGAACCTTGGAAACAAGTCTTGCCATCATCCATGAGTGCTCGTCCTTGAGGACATGCACAGGTCGCCTGCAGTCCACCAGCAATGGAGGCATTGGGTCTAGACAGGCAGAGGTGGCTGCACCCGCCATTGTTGTTGGAACAGGGATGAGCCACTGTCAGGAATGAGAATGGAAATATAGGGTCAGATAAAAGCAGAACAATGAGTGGGTTAAAGGGCTAGAGAATATGCACCAATATGTGCACTGTAACCATTTAGTGCGAGTGCTGAGGATGACTACATGAACAGACAACAGTTGGGTGTTAAGGTACTGTAACTTCACACAACACATGCACACACACACCTGTAAGCTGCATCCACCGACTTTGTGAGTGAATGTGCAGATCTATGATGGGAACCTTTCGATCAATATAGACTTCTCTTGCTCCAGTGAGTTTATTGATAGAGTTAATGGCATTTTCATCTCTGTCTGTCCAGTACAGAAGGTTACCATGGAGACCCAAACCATAGGGGTGCAAAAGATCACGTATGACTACAGTGCGG
Source organism: Lycopodina hypogea (assembly GCA_963969325.1). Lineage (NCBI taxonomy): Eukaryota > Metazoa > Porifera > Demospongiae > Poecilosclerida > Cladorhizidae > Lycopodina > Lycopodina hypogea. Next base: position 16,314,257 of record OZ017782.1, on the reverse strand, counting down.
CCACTATAACAGGATATGGTAAATATTGTTGAAATGAAACAGTTGGTTGTCCAGCACACAAATACAGAATGTAGCAATAAGTTGTGCATACACTCTTAGACCAAAAGTTATCTACTGCAAACCACTTACTGAGTGGTAAAGGTAAGAGAGACACTAGAGAAGTTCAACCACCAGGTTTACATCCACCACAAGGAATGTGTACTATCAACATGAGATCCATCCAACACATTCTCTTAAGCTCACCTCACGCTGCACGATAACTCACCACCTACACTAACCTTCCATCAAAACTGACATATTCAATCATGTCAGTGCCATCATCACACCAGTATATATGATGGAGCGCAAAGTCCAGGGCCAGGCCATAAGGTCGGCTCAGCTCAGTGTCAACCATTGCAGTCATGTCAGTTCCATCCAAGTTGCCTCGACCTATCAGCGGATGCGTGCCCCAGTCCGTCCAGAAGAGCAAACTGCACCACACAAACCAAATAGTATCGTCAACAAGCTGGTCATTAGTTACATCGGAAAATCTAATTTCAAATATTCACTTCTGAGATGCTGAAAACAGTTCTCTGGAGAACACACTTGGTCAAGGCAGGTTAGAATATTATAGGTTCACAATATCTCCCAGAACACTTGGTCAACATCACACTGACTGGGTTGAAATAAGAGCTCATCAACAAATATAGTTTAGAGGTGCAAACACTGAATAGTTCAACAAACACTGTGTTGTACACCTTCCTCCACATATTTGCACGGGGTCCATGCAATACTCACAGTTGCTGGCCTTTATGGTAGCTCACCACATTGGATCACTTTCCACTGTTGGTTCTGACAGTGGATGGGGGAGGGAGGGGGAAACTAGGTGCTTAAGATTATATTAATCACACCCACCATTATATTATACGATTTAAACCAACTAATTGAATAACATCCGATACTTACCCAGCAGATGGATGCACCACAATGTCCCTTGGCTTTTCTAGACCACCAAATTTGAGAATCTTTCGGTTTGTCCCGTTCAACTCAGAAACTTCTATAGCGTCAAGTGCTTCAGCATCAACAGTCCAATAGAGCTTGCGAGAGAGCCAGTCCACAGCAACCCCTACTGGTTTAACAATGCTGTGGTTCACCCTTGGAGTCAGATCAACTATCGTTGTCATGTTGGAACCCTGAGATCCGGAATTAGAGAATAGAATACAGATTCAGAGGAGGGGAGGGAGATGAAAGAGGCTCTAAAATATGATAAAACAAATGGGGGGGGGGGGGGGGATCTTTATAATTGTTGGAAGAAAAGGATAGAAGATGGAAGAATAGGATAAGAGATGGGAGGAAAGAAAGGAAGGAAAGATAAACTTCATACACTGGTTACATTGTAACAAAATGAACATCTCCCTTTCTAATGTCCAAATATATTTGTCTACCAGCACACCTAGAGTTCACATATCATTTATGCAAACAGAGCTAAAACCTCATCTCATCCCATGTGCAGACTACACACAGTGGAACAAGGCTCCCTCATTCACACCGCCATAGGACCTGAGGATGGATATTGAGGAGTGAACTCATGTAGTGGTTAGGAGTTAATGCCAGCTCATCCAAATAGTGTTTCCAACTACTCAAATTAGAAGTACATACAGTGAGCAGGAAGGAACCGAGATATGAGGATAGCGATGCTAAAAAAAAGAAAAAGGAATGACTGCAAAGGCAGCTGCATTTATTTTTAATTTCATTGCTAGGATTGTTGGGGGACGAGTGATGACTTGTATGCAGCTGAGCAGTGAGGGCCATTAAATACTCTGAGGGAGGGAAGGAGGAGGGAGGGAAGGAGGAGGGAGGGAAGGAGGAGGGAGGGAAGGAGGAGGGAGGGAAGGAGGAGGGAGGGAAGGAGGAGGGAGGGAAGGAGGAGGGAGGGAAGGAGGAGGGAGGGAAGGAGGAGGGAGGGAAGGAGGAGGGAGGGAAGGAGGAGGGAGAGAAGGAGGAGGGAGAGAAGGAGGAGGGAGAGAAGGAGGAGGGAGAGAAGGAGGAGGGAGAGAAGGAGGAGGGAGAGAAGGAGGAGGGAGAGAAGGAGGAGGGAGAGAAGGAGGAGGGAGAGAAGGAGGAGGGAGAGAAGGAGGAGGGAGAGAAGGGATGAAGGGGTAAAAGCAACAAAACAAAGGAGATCAAAGGAACAAGAGAAAACAAAGAAGGCATGGGAGGAAGACCATTCACATCAATGTTGGCGGCATTGATTTTGTTGGAGTCTGTCCAGTAGAGAGTGCTAGTGGCAGGGTCCATGTCCAGGGCAATAGGCCCATTGAGGTGGCCCAGAGGGAGCGGGACATCTGAGACTCCCTTCAAGCCCAGGGACACCATGTGGATAGACTCCCTGCCAGAGTAAAGCAGAAACTCCTCAGGGGCTACAACAGGAGACGATAGAATAAATTAATGACTCTCTCTCTGACTTTCAATTGCACTGACTATGCCATGCTATATCTAACTAAAATCTCAGCCAAGCCTAGCCCTATTCCCAAGCCCCATTCTAGCCCAGCCATATTCTAGCCCAGAGCTATTCCAAGTCCCATTCTAGCCCAGCTCTATTCACAAGCCCCATTCTAGTCCAACCCTATCCCCAAGTCCCATTCTAGCCCAGCCCCGTTCCCAAATGCCAGCCTAACCTGACCGTCACAGTCCAAACCAAGCACAAGGTTGCCCAGCAATAGTCCCATGTTAATGTCAGCTATCATCTCTAAGACAACACTCCCTGCACCACATGCTGCACTAAGGCTGGGGCCAGTGGGACAACACTCCCTGCACCACATGCTGCACTAAGGCTAGGGCCAGTGGGACAACACTCCCTGCACCACATGCAGCACTAAGGCTGGGGCCAGTGGGACAACACTCCCTGCACCACATGCTGCACTGAGGCTAGGGCCAGTGGGACAACACTCCCTGCACCACATGCTGCACTGAGGCTGGGGCCAGTGGGACAACACTCCCTGCACCACATGCTACACTGAGGCTGGGGCCAGTGGGACAACACTCCCTGCACCACATGCTGCACTGAGGCTGGGGCCAGTGGGACAACACTCCCTGCACCACATGCAGCACTAAGGCTGGGGCCAGTGGGACAACACTCCCTGCAACACATGCAGCACTAAGGCTAGGGCCAGTGGGACAACACTCCCTGCACCACATGCAGCACTAAGGCTAGGGCCAGTGGGACAGGGCACAATGGAAAGACAAATACACTCTGCACCACCTCAATAAGTTCTTACTTACTGAGACAGTCCACGCCATTGTTCCTAGACTCTGTACCATCTGGACAGGCACAAGAGAATCCTTGCGACTTATCAGCACTCAGCAAACACAAATGGTTGCAAGCACCTGTCCCAGTATGATCTTGTGCACAGGGATTTCCTCCTCGATAAGATGGCTGCAACACGGGATGTATGGCCCGAATGTCCATTGGGTATAATAAGTTGGTATACAAAGATGACAGGTTCTGCACTGACGTCTCGTCTGGTGTCAAAATCAAATTGTGGCCTCGATTCAAGTTACAAGACACATTTTTTACTGTTGACAGAATGGATGGCTTGCTCCAGTCGGACCAGTACACCAGATCCTCCAACACTGCCATCCCAAAAGGATGATGCACACCAGACATCAAAACTTGCCGACGATGTTGTCCATAATAGTCTGAGCTCTCGATAGAGTGGAGCTTAGCATCAGCCCAGTAGATCGTCTTGGTTGGCAGGTCTATGGTGAGGGCATAGGGCCAAGCAATGTGTGTTGAGTGTAAGACAGTACGACTGCCCCCATCCATAGAGGATCGCTCTACTCTGGCCTGTGCACCCACAGTCGTCCAGAACATGAACCTGTCGGGAGTAGTGATAACAGATCATGTGACAGCTCACAATCAAAGTGCAGAGCTCAGTAAAACATATTGGAAAGTGGAAGGACGATGACAAATAGAAATGACAACAACAAATAATACAACAAATAGAATCCAACACGACCAAGACAACAATAAGGGAAACTGACAGTAGAATACCGTCAAGAAATTGAATAAATAAAACAGAGATTCTGCAAGCAAGCAAGAGGCTACCAATTAGCAGCAACAACAGTAGCCCTGGCCTGCTCTACAACAGGTTGCCATCAACAAATTTATCATCAACAACAAGATTCCTTTAACACAACATTATACCGAGACAGAGGGTCCACAACAATGGCCCGAGGACGGTCCAAGTTAGAGGAAAAAAGTGTCTTCCTCTGCCTGCCATCCAAATCAGATACTTCAATGAGACCGGCCACAATGTCTGTCCAGTACAGTCTGCCATTGACCCAGTCCACTGCCACACCACCTGGTAAAGGACGATATGCACACTAACACCGAGAGTTATGCATTGTGAACCACAGTGAATGAATGAAACATGTATCTTCCAAAACAAGAGCTTTTTTTTTTTAAAGTTACTTTTCATGTCTTGCCCCTCCCCCTCTTCCCCTTTCAAATTACTGCCTGGCTCCATCCTTCAAAGCACAGTGCTAATGAAATGAATAAATGATTTTTATATTGGAAAAAAAAAAGAAGTACACTTAATTAAATAGTTTAATTACCAGTTTAATTCCTTGTTGTGTACTAATTACTTTGTGCAGGATAATGACTAGGGCCAAGATCTGCTACTGAGCATAGAGGATGGTTGTAGTGGGGGGCAGGTACAGTCATGATGGTTGGCCATTTAATGAAGTGATTTTCACACCAGAGAGGAGAAAGGGCATACTTATTGCCTGTAGATGGACTAGGTAAATGTGTTGGTAATAATTTACGCTCTTCAAATCTTCTACTACATTTGGTAAAGGATGAATATTGGTAAAGGATAAAGATGAAAGCATTTGGTGAAGACAGTTGTTTCCACCCCGAAAATCTTCCCAGCATCAATTTCACCACAAACTCATTCCTATCAATAATTTTGAAATAGTTGAGAAGAATACAAGAGGGCGGAGTTTTATTGTGCCATTGAGTACAATGACAGATTGTTGGTCCATAATCACTACTACCTCCTCCCCTATTACTTTATAAGGAGTTCCCTAATGATGACACCCACCCACACCCCCCCCCCCCCCCCCCCACTCACTCACTTGGTTTCCCTGCAGTGTGGTCAATAATGGTGATGGTGTTGGATCCATCACCAAGGTCAGAGCGTATGATGACCTCACCCTGTAGGTCAGCCACAAACAAGTAATCCAGCCTAAAGACAGAGAGCCAGGTACACAGACAGACAGATAGACGGAGAAAATATCATCATTTTTTTACTGTTCCGGATTGAAATTCCATGTATTCTTACATGAGAGGGAATGAGTGAGTGAGTGAGTGAGTGAGTGAGTGAGTGAGTGAGTGAGTGAGTGAGTGAGTGAGTGAGTGAGTGAGTAGCTTAGTTTTAGTGCACTTTATGATGTGTGAACTTTGGTACACAGTATCAACATGTTGATGGTCATTTTCTGGGGGAAGCCCTCACAGATTTGATATTTGGTGATATCCCAAGGGCTACTTTAACATCTAATCATCTTTTAAACTTGGTATAGCTATGTAGTGTGTGTGATACCACAGTGAGGGTGGTGTAGTGTGTGATACCACAGTGAGGGTGGTGTAGTGTGTGATACCACAGTGAGGGTGGTGTAGTGTGTGATACCACAGTGAGGGTGGTGTAGTGTGTGATACCACAGTGAGGGTGCTGTAGTGTGTGATACCACAGTGAGGGTGGTGTAGTGTGTGATACCACAGTGAGGGTGGTGTAGTGTGTGATACCACAGTGAGGGTGGTGTAGTGTGTGATACCACAGTGAGGGTGGTGTAGTGTGTGATACCACAGTGAGGGTGGTGTAGTGTGTGATACCACAGTGAGGGTGGTGTAGTGTGTGATACCACAGTGAGGGTGGTGTAGTGTGTGATACCACAGTGAGGGTGGTGTAGTGTGTGATACCACAGTGAGGGTGGTGTAGTGTGTGATACCACAGTGAGGGTGGTGTAGTGTGTGATACCACAGTGAGGGTGGTGTAGTGTGTGATACCACAGTGAGGGTGGTGTAGTGTGTGATACCACAGTGAGGGTGGTGTAGTGTGTGATACCACAGTGAGGGTGCTGTAGTGTGTGATACCACAGTGAGGGTGGTGTAGTGTGTGATACCACAGTGAGGGTGGTGTAGTGTGTGATACCACAGTGAGGGTGGTGTAGTGTGTGATACCACAGTGAGGGTGGTGTAGTGTGTGATACCACAGTGAGGGTGGTGTAGTGTGTGATACCACAGTGAGGGTGCTGTAGTGTGTGATACCACAGTGAGGGTGGTGTAGTGTGTGATACCACAGTGAGGGTGGTGTAGTGTGTGATACCACAGTGAGGGTGGTGTAGTGTGTGATACCACAGTGAGGGTGGTGTAGTGTGTGATACCACAGTGAGGGTGCTGTAGTGTGTGATACCACAGTGAGGGTGCTGTAGTGTGTGATACCACAGTGAGGGTGCTGTAGTGTGTGATACCACAGTGAGGGTGGTGTAGTGTGTGATACCACAGTGAGGGTGGTGTAGCGTGTGATACCACAGTGAGGGTGGTGTAGTGTGTGATACCACAGTGAGGGTGGTGTAGTGTGTGATACCACAGTGAGGGTGGTGTAGTGTGTGATACCACAGTGAGGGTGCTGTAATGTGTGATACCACAGTGAGGGTGGTGTAGCGTGATACCACAGTGAGGGTGCTGTAGTGTGTGATACCACAGTGAAAGTGATGGTTGCATTCACTTCTATTGTTAAGTAATGGACAGATTGCATGATGTGTGAACACACATCTCAAACATGTCAACCAATCAAAGGGAGATATAGCAGCTGTCATCAACTACTTGTAAAACCAACACCAATACCAACACTAATACCAACACTAATACCAATACCAACACCAACACTAATACCAACACTGTAATGTGATTTCTGCCCAGTGCTCTGACTGTCAAAGTAAAGAAACTCAACCGAGTGCAGGTAAACGGTGGGAGTAACTATGACTCTCTAAAGATGGTGGCCAATGCCTTGTCATCTAATTAGTGATGCACATGAATGGATTAACGAGAATCCCACTGTTCCTATCTACTATGTAGCGAAATCACAGCCAAGGGAATGGGCTTGGCAGAATCAGCGGGGAAAGAAGACCCTGTTGAGTTTAACTCTAGTCTGACTCTGTAAAGAGACATGAGGTGTAGAATAGGGCTAGGGCTCTAACATCACAGCACATGCAAACACATGCTACACTACGAAGTCATTGCTAAGGTCAATGCCTTCAGATAATCCACCAATTTATGTAAGTAAGCCACTACGTTTTGATCCTGTGATAACGTCTCCAATGTATTACAGATGGTAAGTGGGTCAGTTTCCTTTGCAGGTGTTACCTCTGATGTTGGCTTTCGTTACCCATGGCAACGTGTCACTTGTTATGGCGGGTGTTATCAATTGGAAGCTATGTGCACTTCACCATGAGGAGACAGGGGCAGACAATGGACGCTGTACTATTCACAGTCGGCGGCAGCAGACAACAGTGACTCCAACCTCAGCTAGGCAACAGTGACTCCAACCTCAGCTAGGCAACAGTGACTCCAACCTCAGCTAGGTAACAGCAAAGGACTAATTTCACAGTAAAGGTATGCATGAACCAATTTCCTGTGGATGCAAGGAAGGAGCACCAGCTGCTCTCCAGTGCATTGCTCTATGCTGCCGCTGCTGTGGAGAACAGATTACTCTGTGAAGTCCTTGCAATGCAACTAGTATCATGAACAATGAACAGAGCCAATGCTGGAACATGCATAAATGATGACTAAGCTATTATTCAGGGATTAATACAGGCTTTTTCAGCAAGGGGGGGGGGGGAAGGCGTCGGCGTCTCATGCAACAACACACAACAAAATCACACTCAATGGTGTCTATGCTGTCAAGGTTCTGAGTTCTACGCTCACTGGGTCAAACCTTCCCTTTTGTGTCATTTCCCTTTCCTCCACCTACTTTTAATATTATTTTCTTTTTCTTTTTTATCTCCCCCTTTTTACACACCATGTTAGCGAAAGGTTTATTTTCATTGTGTGTGTGTGTAGGCCAAAATGTTTGTTATTCAATCTGTCCACTCCACAGAGCAGACAAATGTGAAGTGCTATTGAAGGATCAGTTAGGATATGCTAATTTGGAGGGAAATCTAAGTGTTCAAAGAGTAGAATCAGGTAATCAAGTTTTGGGCATAAACCTTGAACATCAATTGAATAATAATTACTACATGCATTAATTGTTATCATGAAGGCCATCATAAATCATCGACAACTGAGAAAAAAAAACCTTTAGGGGAAGGGGATTTCCCCAAGGGGAGGGGGAATCCCAGTGTAACTCCTCTGTATTAACCCCAGATATTGATGACCAATACCTAATATATTGTGTAAAGAGTTCAATATCCTCTATCTCCCCCACGTTATGGAATGTAGTTGCACATATATGAGGACATAAGCTGAGATCATCAGACATACCAGAGAAATACAATGTCTGGGGGAGACTGGCTCAGGGTTTTGTTGTAGGTAGTGGTCTTGACTCATCCCATACAGCACAACTCTGCAAGCCACTGTGGTGGTCCCTTTACACTACTGCACTGACGTAAGGGCTGCAGTGAGGCTATGTCAATAGGCACGGCTGCCGGAATATCGTTGCAAGAGTTTTGATGATTGCTGTGGCAACAGGTTGTGTTGAAGTTGCTGTGGGAGATGTAGTTGGTGGCTCACACCAGGCAGCCCAGGGGCAGGTGGAATAGAGGGACTTCTAAGATCAGTAGGCATTTCTGGGATGGAACCTGAAGTGGCAGGCAGTGGTTTGATCGCTGGTGTTTCACCTTGAGCTGTGAGGATCGCCCCCACCATGGGCCCGCCCCCACCATGGGTTCATGCAACAGTTTCATAGTGCTTTTTCTTGTGCCTACAGAGCTTCACACCAGGTAAGGTGTGGCCTTGGATAAATAGGGATAGTCTCTGATTGGTCCTCCAAAAAGTACACATTGCAGGGGACAGCTTCGTGTCAGTACCTGGGCCGGAGGTTTTAATGACTGAGCATAAACCGAGGACCAACACCTAATGTAATAAATATAGTGAGTACAGAGTTCTTTATCCTTCAGGAAATGCCAGAAATAGACTATTTTGGGATGTCATAACCTCTTACAAAAACAACAACAACTAAATCTGTAATATTGAAAATTAAAGTTTGTTAGCTGATCATATAAGCATAACCCGTCCAAAACTTTGCAATAGAACAAGTTATGTACACGTTCACTGATACAAACGCTGAAGAGTACACTAAATCTTGAACAAACTAGCAAGCTATAGCTTTCTAAAGTTAATAGACCTCTAAAGGTCACTAGTGGTCAAATCCGTAACAGCTCCCTATCAGAAGATGAACTTCATGGGTGTCCAAATCAATGCGTACCAAATGTCATGTATTTATAATAGTGCTCAAAACCACTCTCTGTGGTGCTAAGCTGCTCTACCATGAAGAGTAATGCTCAATATAACTGTTTTTTTGTTGCCTCAATGTTTAAATAGAAGTAGCCATACTGACTAAACCAACAAGAGTTTGCTATAACCGTAACCATGACTACAATGTGATATATACACACACATGAATTACTAGGCACCAACATTGTGAATTACAATGACAAGCAAACTAACAGATCTTGAACATAATGAACCTAACACTAAAATAAATATAAAATAAGAATTAATAAGAATGACATAAATTAGTTCATTAATAAAACTGTTTGATTGATTTATAAACTAATAAATAATTAAATAAATAAATAAATAAATAAATACTATAATGAAATATTAAATATTATATTTAGCATACACCATACATACTTGAACCAATTGTCACTTACTCGTAGTGGTAGTCAATAGCAACAGCATATTTGAGGTGTTTGACTAGCAGGTGCGTGTTGGAGCCATCGACACTAACACTACGCACATCAACACGGTTAGCAAACATGATCCTAGCCTCTGGACCTGCAGACAAACACACCCGTCAACAACCATCAACAAAAGACACTAGAATATCATCTGTCAAGTAATGTAATTTAATAACATCTCAAGTTGTTCCTTTTGGTTTAATTTATCTTCATTTCTGAACACTTGCTTCAACACACACACACACACACACACACACACACACTAGAAGTCCATTCGCATTCACTTTGCCGGTCTAAAAGTCACTATAGAAACCTGAACATTCACTCTTCCCCATATTTCAGATATCATCCAACTCCGCCTGAAGGTGTTTTCCCTGTTATTCCTGAATCTCTGTGATGAAGGAATCAGGATTTAGCTGTATAGTTCACAGGGCAAGTGCAGGCATTCTTCAGACCACACTGAATGTAGCTGGACTATTGTCCCTTGCCTACTGGCGGGAAGCAGAAACTCTGGAAGAACTTATGTCTGACAATTAGCTTCTTGCCAGTCACTGTACAACAAATTCATTCATTAAATGCAATAAATACGAAGCACATAGAAAAGATTTAGCTGATATTAATATATGGCTGAAGAATCAACACAGAAATTATTTAGCTATATAGATATTTAGCTAGAGCTTGGTAAAGAATCAATTCTTTGAGCTAGGATGGCACTTGCTGACAGTCTTGAAATCGACGTTGATCTTCTGGAGTAATATTTTGGCCATTGTATTGGATATCATTTTTTTTTTTTTGGTTTGCTGTTGTTGGGGCTTTGTCTTTCGTTTGTCATGGTATGTGGCGTTGTCTACAATTATTACAGAGTTAGGTGGTAAGTTTGGCAGTAATTGTTGTGTAAACCATTCCAAGTAGTGTTCAGTATTAATCGCGTCATGGTAGTCAGCACTCTTAGTTTTAGATTCAAAAATCGAATCTGCACATCCCCCCAGCCTTCGACTCCTCCAGCATGAACCATAATCGATCTTTGACCTTTCCCAACTTAGTACCTTACATCCACCTTTACCATTTTAGTCCACCAATATGCACTTACCCAAGTTTTGTCTTGTATACGATATCTTTGTTTTGTTGTCGTTGTTTGCGTACAGCTTGTAAATATGTTTTTCGTTGTCCAATAATGTCATGTTGTTTGTAGAGGAATTGTTCATTGTCTGCTTTATTGTAGGAGAACCCCATGCTTCGAAAAAGTTCCACAGACAGAACCGGCCTTCACTAACGATTCTATCAGCCTTCACCCGCCCCAAAACTGCTGATAATATTGGATTTTTTAAATGTACAAATCGTAGAGCACCTTTGTATCACTTCCCTATTGAAAGAGCCTATAGTTATTCTAACTCGTGAGTGGTGTAACAATTTATCGGTGAAAAAAAAACAACTTTCCATTATTGGCCAAGAACTCAGTGTGAATGTTTCTTACTCAGACACCTTGGAGATGAGCCAGTTACCTCAGACGATCCATCAAGTACATTCATCCTTCCGTTCATATATCCTTTCATTTTTTCTCTTCTTCTTCTTCTTTAAAAAAAGAAGCTCTTAACATTCACCACAATTTATTTGCTTTGTGCTACAAATTCCATTCCTCTTCCAGGCATCTTTCCAATTCCATTTTGTGGTTGGAATCCTTGGAGCTGTTGTCATTCACTGGACCAATTGTTAAATTAATAGTAACATTTTTATTGTTTATCAAAGAGGTTTTGC